>CAJNOJ010000259.1:5992-20300 GCA_905250025.1 Adineta ricciae
CTGCTACCCTGGTAGGGTCGGGTGTAGGGTGTACCCGCCCCCCCTCAAGCACCATCCTCCTTTCCTCGAGTTTTGCATTAGCCCAACCTTACAAATCTCTGACGAATCATTTATAAGTTGGAATTGAGGTGATGATATTGTATTATTCATATCTGTTTGTGATTTGAAATGAAAGGGAACGAAACCCGGCTATTGTTAATATCGATAAATAAATCAGTATGAATCATCATTGTACATATGCTTGGTTACGTAACTACGAATACCGATTTCGTATATTTACTCTTGCGACATGCTTCACAGATAAACTTTGATACAGAACTATAGTGCAGATAGAATTGATTGTATTTTATGCGAAGGTGACGAAAAGACGGGAATTTCATTATCAAATGCTGTTAGTTTAACATAAAGGAAATCATCAATTCGTTGAAATTCAATGAATGTTTCTGACTTGACTTGTATATTTTGTCTTAGTCACAAGTCAAGTTAAGTCAAAAAAAGATAAACCCAAGCCAAAGTCATGTCAAGTTACTTATCTCGGCGAACAACATCAAATCAAGTCAACCAAGTCAAAAATGACTTGATCCCAGGTCAGCAAATCCGATGCTCGATCCGATCGGATCTGACCGGATCCGACCATCCGACAAAATCCGATCGGATTCCTGGAAACGGAATTGCATTGGAATCCGATTAGAAAAATCCCGTCGGTTGTTGCAAATTTTATGAGCGATCTTTTTAGCTATGTTCTATGATGACCCTTAGAAAATCCATGTTTCGGATTCGATGGGATCCGAGTATGGGATTGTTCGACCTGGGAGAGAGTATAATATAGATAAATTAGTAAACAAATTATTTTGGTGTCTTGGGGATATAGTCTACGGTGCGGTATGAAACCAACAAGAGACAAGAGCAATTCGCAAAGCAAATTTCCTATTTTTTATCAGAAAGAATGCACATAATGAAGAAAAATGAGCGCGTACATTTTCACTTGATTCGAGCGACTTCTGCACCTCAATCAAAGAACAACGAAAAACACAAAACGAAACCATTTACAGAATTTTTTCCTTGGACTTATGCCTTCAATAAGAGATTCAGTGCGAACTGCACAAAGCTGAAAGGATAATTTTTACGTGTATTTGGAGATAATCTACTCATCCGCATTGAAGAAGACCTACACATAATAGGAAAATTACCACGTGTGAATTGTGATTTTGTTGCACAAGTTTTGTTTGCTAACTTACCAATTCTAGAATAATTATTCAATTCATGTAAATGACCTTGTCCTTGTGTTTTAAATATCATGCAGATTATGTTCCACTTCAAAGACTGGCAAGTTATTGAAAAATATTTCTGTTTATATTCAATATTTAATACAGATCTGAGGCGAATGTATTATTGTTTATTATTACTAAGGAACATCTCAATTCGTGAATATACTATCCATTATAATGCATTATTCAACAGAACTCTATGGAAAAAAACAATGGTTTCATCTCAATGCATTGTATTGCATTGTAATGTGTTAACAGCATTCGATTGAGAAAAAGTTTGCTGTGTGTATTCTTATATATAGTGTTTTAAATTCTTTTGATATGACGACCATATAACGAAGGTGAGACTTGCGATTTTGTACCGAACAGACTTTTTCTTTAATCAAACAATTTTAACAAATATATTGATTCTTACTAGCGTTGTACCGCCATTTTATTTATATGTATATTCATTTCAAACGAAAGGTATGTTAGTATTGAATGTGTCGTGACTGTCAATTCACTGACATGAAAAGTATTAATATATTAAAAATAAGAACGTTCTATTTAGCCCGCTATAATCTTATCTATAATAAACTCAAACTTCTGAGTTCGGACAGTTGTTCGGTCCGTTGCATTCTTGCCCAACACTCTATTTCACCTCCGCATACACCTCCAACGCATCATGCAACCGCCCAAAAAGACCCCCATACCAATTTCTCACCTCCTCCCATTCACCCTCCGGTAGAGTCACATGCATCATCCGCAGCCACGCACCGACGATGAAGTCCGCATAGCTGGCCCTTGTTCCGAGTAGAAAGGGCCCACTAGTGTCCCTCAAGAATAGCTTAGCCAGACCACCCAGCATATTCCGGCACGAATCCTTCATCTTCTCTCGCTTCTCGTCAACCAATGCAAAGTCCTCCCAGGACGTAACACCCGCGCGCCGGACGAATTCCGCCTTAGTGATCTCGGCAGTAGCTGGATCGAATGGAAAACCATGAGTCGCAAGCTGTGCATGTGCGGTAAAGGCCGCGTCGACGTTCAAATTGAATTTGGCGTATTCAGGAAATTCGCTTTCACGACACTCCGATAGCGGTACAAGTGGCGCATGATCGTGCGTGAAGATGTAGTCGATAGTCTGAGGAGGGAAAAGATCTCCCGCGCCCGAGTTCGGATACGTTTTCTGAAGGTAGACCGCGATATCGAAGGAGTCGCCGACCAACGAATCAGTGGCAGGATCCTTGATGATAGGCAGGGTAAAGAAGTCGGTGCCATCGGCAAATTTGCGACAGGGCGGGACTTTGAGACTGCTACGGACTTTTGCAATGTCTGGTAAAGGCACCCATGAGGTCGAGTATGGAAGACCTTTGAAGTTGAGTGCCAGTCGTGTTTTCCAGGGATTTGGCGCGCAGCAGTTTTTCTCCATGGGCGGACGCATGGCGATGTCATAGAAGACGATAGGGCTGGATGGAATTGAGGTTGCCGACATAATGAATGACGGAAATGTGACAGAAAGACTTTTCTCCTATAGGCTGGATATTATGTCTTTGAAGAAGAAAATGGCTTGATGATTCAATAGAATATATCTATTAAGAAAAAAAATCAACAGAAGTGATGAAGAAAAACAGTGAACGTTCCATCAAAAGAGTCACAAACTTCTTACGCAGTATATACTCTTTCGATCACACATAGTGCATGGAGCCAAAACGCTTTTTTTGTTCGATAAACGTATGTAAAGTTCAGTTCTTAATAACAGAGTGTTCCAAAAAAAGAAGGTTCATAGATACCTATAGCATTGCTACCTGGATATATTAGTCGATCATCGAACATGGTGCACCGTGAGAAAAGCAGTTACAAGCCCCAAAAACTAGCTTAAACTAGAGAACAGTCTTTACAAGAGACACATAATAAGGACGTCGTACAATATGCTGATACGTTCCTTAATTTTTAATGTAACTAAATGACGTGATTCTTAGATAAAGTATGTATAAGCGCAAGCAGAGTATATTTGTATACTTTAGCTTTTAAAAGAGTAGATATGTGTATCCAACAACACTTCTGGATTGGAGGCTGCTAAATTTGTTCCCAGAAGCTAGTTGTACGAACTATCCGCGCGATAATGGCCGTCACAAAAATCCTCCATTTCACACAGCGTAAAAAGTTTCCATTCGCTCTATTTTTCTCGCGAGTTCTATGGGCTTTGAATGATGCCGCCTAACTTCACGTGGAGTTTCTTGTTAATGTTACTAGAACTGCAAAGGCGGCTGACGACGGAAGAGCCCCAACTATCCAATCGCTTTTGACTTGGAATTTTGGTTATAGATAGGGGAGTTGTAAGACTAGAATATTCTGAAAGGTTCAGCCGAAAGTAGCGTACCTCTGTTATGATATTGGGTTATTAAAAAATGATCGTTTATCGAAAATAAGACGTAAGATATCAGTTTACTTAAAAAGTCAGTATGTTAACAGAGGTACACTTTTTTCGGCTGAAACTTTCAGAATATTCTAAGGATGATTACAGCTATCTAGGGAGAAAATTTCAGGTCAAAACTCCGCTATTTGACTTTTTGCTCAATATTGAAAAAATGGTCAACGATTCAGGAAAAAGTCAGTAGCTCAGCTTTAAAGATCTAGCGTCCCAAATCCTCTTGGAGTTATTCTAGCCTAACAAACGCCTATCTATAGCCAAAATACCAAGTCAATCCCGATTTTTCTTACTTTACCTGTTTTTTGTTGAACAACGTCAGACTTTGCTGATGGTGTGTAATATCTTAGTACCTTTAAACCACCTTTTTTACGAGAAACACTCTCTTTATGGGCCTTATCTCTCTGTTGCTCGATTTAAAAACATATTTCCAGTAATCGGAATAAGACAATATTTCAAATAATGCATGTACAAACAAGACAACAGAAAAAGAAGAAAGCACTTCAATCAATCTAAAACATCCATGCAAATAAAAAAATCCATCGATTCCTATGTTTTCTTAAAATTTTCGAAAACTGTCTAAACGTTAAGCACTAATTGAACATTAAGTTTTTTTTCCATCTTGAAATAGTGTTGAAAGGCGTTGTCGAGATGAGTGAAATCCTTAAGAATTTTATAAATAATTTTCAGTGTGTGCGCTAAAAATAAACTGCGCCCTTTCTCTAGATATGAGTTTAAAACTTCCGGTCAGCTTTTTGTTCCAAAGCAGAAACGGATTTTCAAAAACTTGAAGTCATTTATTTCCACCTTTTTATGTTTGTATCCTCTCTCGATTGGAAACAAAAGTTTAAAGGTTTCTAAAGAACTTGTAGAAAGAATGACGCTCTATGAAACATGCAAGGTGAGTTTTTGTTTCTAAGCAAAGCTTTTTAGCGAGTTTTGTCCCGAAAACCTATTCTTCAAAATGTGTTCATGTGAAAAAAACTATTATAAGCTCAGATGATGGGGTAGGAAAAGTAGTATTAATAAGCTTGTCTAAAAGATATAGCAAGTATTAAATTTGTCACCTTATACAGGCGGATTTGCTCTAAAACACTTACGAGGGAACTAACCGAGATGATTCATCGTTTTTTTCTTCGCCTTACATGCATACTACAGACCTTCATGGGATATGAAAAACCCAACAGGCCAACGACTGATATGGGTCGTTGTCCTTGAGGGTTTTGTCATATCCCGTGAAGTCTGTAGTATGTGTAACGACAAACTAGGTAAGTAGATAACCGCTAGTCTACATGACTAGAATGCGCCTATTTCACAATAAGACGCGCGCTTATATAAAGAAGAAGAAAGAGAGAGATGAACGATATCATTATCGTTACAGTATGCATGCAAGGCGAAGAGAAAAGCGGTGAATCATATCCGGCGGTTCCCTCGTCACATCCCGCAGCGATTCCAGATGCCGAAATTGACAGGGCTAGTAAGAATTCCGACGACTTTCGGAATGGCACTAGTTCACATCTTCATCCTCACACCCTGAAGATTTCTACTTATCAACAGACCTATCCATAAGCGAAATTTCAGCTCGAAATACCGATATTCAGTTTGTCGATACATACATTACTATAGGCAAAAACTTTAGCAAAATGTCTATAACTCTAGATAGAAGGCCTAAAGGCACGAATCCTCTTGAAATCTTTTATACCTCATCAAGGTCTATCTATCACCAAACAGATGAGATCTGAAGGACTTGAACATTTGGGGAGGTTCCCTGGTTGGTGTGCTTTTTAACGTGTTTAAGTTCTGTTTTTGCTCGAAACTTGTAATTTCTCGAGTTTTAACTATAAGAGAAATTCTATTGTAACGATTTTTTATGGAAGAGATGCATGAGCTGATAATATTGCGCCTATATTTATTTCTTTCTCTTAATAATCGCATCGTTCTAATACAAAATACACGTATACACTCATTTATCGACAGAGAAAAAAACAGGTGATATCAAAGTACAGAAAAATGCACTGAAGTAAGGGCAAATATTATGCATACAGTGCATGTAAGGGAGATCGTCACATATATACTCATTGTAATTTAATATTCTGACTCAAATTATAAAATAGCTTTCAAAGTTCAGTGTAACAGAATAGCCCACATTTTTCTGTATCAGTTGCTCTTGTCGCAACAACGAAACAATTGAGAAACTTGCGAGACAAAAAAATTCATTGTCCTTACCATTTTGTCAGCTGCTATAAACTTTTTACCCTTTACATAGAAACACTACCAAGGTAATCATCCGAAAAATTTGCTCATGATAAAAGTATGCACTAGAAAGAGAAATGCATCATGAAAATAATTCATTGCAAAATGTGTTCTACAACAGAAAGAAAAATCGTCCTATGAATATGCTCGAAAAAAAAAATGTGCGTCTTTCTATTCATACGTAGCGAAGGCTTCTAATGTAGGTTTTTATTTGCTTATAACGAAAAGAAAATGTTTGTCGAGCTATTCTTTTTACATTAAAAAATAATGATGTGTAACAGGTCTTGACAGTCGTCTTCAATCTATTGTGAGTGCATTTGTAATGACCATATTAATGCATCATTATTTTGTTGTCCATTGGCGAAAACTATGTTGAACCAATGTCTATTTTACCAGCTATTCGAACTACAACCATCCTCACCGTTAAATCTATTCGCTTTATACACAAAAAACGACAATCTTTATAAAAAGCCACCTGGTGCAATTTCATAACCTTTTCAACAAACTGTTATGTTATACAAATTTAAGGATAGTCAAACGGCCAACATAATTTATATTTGTGATGACTGATGAATATTTAATGAATATCTTTATGAAAAATCCTTCTTACAGTCATACGTTATTTTAAAGTATTAATGAAAATAACGTGATTCGAAGTGACGTAAGATACCTTCGGGCAGGATTCGACATTTTCTTAAGCCGATTCATTTCAGCGTAGGTTTCGATCGAACCAACACTGGTGCCAAGTACAATTCGGGGAGCCCTATCGGTTCCAAAAAGTCCTTTCACAACCACCGATCACAATCTCAACACTGGTTCCAGATCAAACTCGGCGAACGTTATTTATATATTTCTATACATCGATAAGAAATCGATAGAACGATCGACAAATTATTACGAAAGTACGTTTCATGTTTCTTATTCAATATGATGATGCAATGTCCATCAAAAACACAAAAAAAGAATAAAAACATAGCAGTGGATAGTTTTGATCTATCGACCTCTTCTGAGTTATGATTCCAGTGCTCTTCCAACTGAGCTACACTGCTTGTGCAAACAGTTTGATGAAATCTAATGATAAATACTTGAAGCATCTCGAGAATGTGCATGTTAGATTTCGTTACTGAATCTAGAAATCTCGTAATGAAATCACATTCACATCTGCCTACTGAAAAAAAACATAAAATAGCCGAGGAAAAGTCTAATGAAAAAATGAAGCTTTATAATGCGACATGATGGGAAAAACCAAATAACTTCATTGCATATAAATACAACAAATTCAATACACTAATCGTTTCAGTTCGTTTTCAGATTAAAAAGATGACTCAATCAAGACTATCGAACTTGCCAAATGAATTATTTCTCGAATTTTTTTCACTACTTCGATGTTAATCAATTATATTATTCATAATATGGACTAAATGAACGGCTGAACAATCTTATGAAATAATGTCATCCAATTCATTCGACTCGAGGGTCAATCGAAAGCTTGAAATCCATATATCGATTGATAGATCCAAGACAAATTCGTTGTCTTACAATATTAAACAGTGATCAAATGATTTTAATCAATGAATTATTTACACAATCACATTTTCTTGAAAATTGTCCAAGATTATTTATATACGATATACAATCATTAGATTTTATTGAATTAGTAATGACAAAAATTATATTGTACGATATTTATGCTTGAAAACTCTTTATCATAGATTAATTATCAGATTTCAATTATTGAGGGCTGATGGTGAGAGTTAATCTTTCTCATCCTCGTTGTTGTCTGATTTATTTCAACGACATCTTATTTACGTAGACATGTATACCAATGATCCTACTGACACCAAAACTCGACAGTTAAATTTCAATCTTATTCTCTTATTGATTGAGATAGAACAACTTCAACTCGTATTCTTCTAAAAAACAGAAGATGGCGCTTTATTAAAAAATAATCTTTTTCAAATTGTGTCCGAGTCGAATATTCATATTAATATAATTACTGTCTTTAAAATATCTAACCACTTGATAGTAATCTCTTCACTTCATAATTTCACTTAACAATCTCAAATACAACAAGAAAAAGACCTGAATAATGGAAAACAACTGCGATAGATTTGTCCATTATTTGTAGGATTGAAACAACATGTAATAAAGAGCAATGAGCAATAGTTATTGAGAGTAATAAGTGAAGAATTCAGTATAAAACCTGATGTGTAGTATACTAATCGTCGTGAGAAATGTGTGACTCGATTGGTTTCATTCTGTAAGCTTTTGCGGGAAGATCTGGTGGGTTATCCTCTTCATCGGAACTGTTTACTGATGTTGAGTCGATAAACGGGCGCTGCTCAGATCGGCGCTGATTACTACGTGCAGAAATATATTGAGGATGACCTGGTTTTGGTGTGAAGATTTGATCAGGTCTGTCTCTTGAATCTAATAGTTTTGAAATTCTAGAACTTTCGGTCGTCAGAGACGCAGTGCCCGTTAATAGCAGTTCGTTATCTTGATCTGTCACCTCAATATGTCGTCGTAACCAATTTCCAGAGATAGATGATTGTGTATCATCGTTCTCCTCCGGCTGTACATCCGACGCTGTATCATAATATTTGTCATCAACAACTTCTTCTTCTTTTTCGTGAGTAATCTCTGAGTCGCTTATGGTTCGTGAGCGTGTCGGTGGGACCGGAGTGTTTTGTGCAACCGGTATCGGTACTTCTTGCGCTGCAACCACATTGTTAACTGGATTGACTATGGATACGGGTTTCACTGGTTTTCTATGAGCTTTTTCCATACGTAGATGCGACACATAAGTCATATACCCACGATCTAATTCAGAGATTCTCAATGATTTTTTTCTGTGATATGTTTTTAAGAAATGTCAAAGTGCGATGACTTACCATGTTTTTCCCATTTTCGTCCCAAATAGCTGTAATCAATTCGAGGCATCAGCAGTAAATTGAGAGCAATTCCATAGACCAGACGAAAAACACAGTAGACCACGGCAATATGACAACCTAACAAAATAGAAATATGATATCGGTGCTAATCTAATCTGGAAGTATCTCACTGAATACGAAGGTTAAGTATGCCAGGATAGTATAGAATGGCTTGCTAAACTTGATTTCATGATTTTCAGATTGTTCAAATGAAGTAAAAATGCTGAGCCAACTCGTAAGACACTTTTTCAATCCAAATAAGACCGCGAATGATGCAATTATTGAAAATAATGAAAGTATCGGGTGAATTAGATCGATTTGTAGTTTAAGTGGATGAAAAGTCGTCAGACTGAGAATCATCATCACGAATAAGATCAAATGGAACCAAATAAAAAATCCACCGACGATATTCAGAAAAATTGAAGACAGATATTTCACTGATTCGGAGGCTCTTGAGTGAATTTCTGAATTTTCTTCCTGTGGTATATCCTTATAGTTATTTTTTTCCAAATCTTTCGTATGTATCTTGTATGTCTTCATTCCATTTAATATTTGATAGGCAAAGAAATTCATTGTAAGAAAAGCACTTAAAAGAATTTCTTTGTCGAATGACCAGTCACCGATTTCATCCAACAAGATTTCCAGATCGATCGAATGATTAAGTTCACTTATACTCAAAATCTGTTGCAAACAAAACTTCAGAATGGATATAGAACTAGTGCCTACAATAGATTGAAAGGCGAAGACACATGTGAGATAATACAGCGAGATGAAAGAGATGATGTAGGCACATATAGCCATCGTGGAAAATCGAAAATCTTTCTCCCAGGAATAAATGTAATCATCAACAAACTTTCGAACTGATGAACAGAAACCGTTATGGTTTGGGGGATGGTCAGCCAAACTCGTAGACTGATGAAAACGAAATCCATCGTCTGGAGTAGTCGGTGCTTCCGTTGCGATTCTTCGTTTTTTTCTGCACAGTAATATGATGGAACAAATGAAACGAATGGTAAGTTCTGCACCGATGTAGGAAAGTAAAATAAACTGTGGTATGTTTTTGATCAATCCATATATAACCGTCCAAGCACCCAGCTCCTAAATAATTTGACATAGAAGAGACGATTTTTTGAAGACAATTGGAAAACTTACCACGTGACGTTGCACCTGCTCAAGTGTCGATAATCCTTTGGAAAAGGGCAAAAAATCCATACATGAACTTCGACGAATAACAATATATCCAATGTTTCCCAAAGTGTAGATACAGGCAAAAAAGCGAACCCATATGTTTCGTTGGTGTAACGAGATAAATATTGGGTAGTAACGAATGCTACACAACAAATCAACGAATAGAGAAATTCAATGAAAAGAAAAACGTCAACTAACCTATACAGAAGTGGAATGAGAGCACGCTCACGAAGCTGCTCTAGTACACCTCGATTCCATAGTTCGCTCAAATCAATAATATAGTATTCAAGTGTCATAAGCACCTCTATCATCACTATACCAAAAAGTGCAGCAGTTTCATGACGATTGACTGTTGTAAATGGTTCAATCGGTGACACACATCCTCCTAAGTCAAATATGGAATAAATTTCTATCGATTGAATAAATGATTTATGATACCCAGTTGATTGGAATCAGCAGTTACACAAGTTGTATTTATCCAAATTAATATGAAAAAGAGCAAACAAACCATGATTGAGATGACAAGAAATATGCGACTATCTATTCGCCAAATAGACTTGTGTTCGCATTGAGTCATTAATTGTATCGTGCGATCAATTGTCTCTGTGACATCTGATGGATCCATCTTTTCAAATTGAACAGATTTCCAATGAGAGATGATTGGAATAAGACATAAACATGTGAAAAGAGCGAGCATTAATGCAGACATCCACACCCAACGAATGTAATTGTTCTCTTTTTCTTCACTAAAGTTTGAATAGTGACGCTTTTGACTATTTCATCACCATCGACTTACCTTTCCGATATTGATTCCTGATTCATATCATCCACTGTGGAATTTGTACTCCTTTGTGTAGAAACCGACATTGTTGGTTGTTTGTCAAAATATCTATTCGAACAAAGAAAATTACACTTTATCATAAAAATAATCTCAAAACTCACTTGATAATTCTACGCATCAGTTGCTGCTGACACTTTTGCAGAGGTGATATTGTAAAAACCAAGAAAAGAATCATCATTCCAAGACCAACTAACATTTGTATAAATTTCCACGAAACTAAACAATAATCAATACATATCTGTATGCGAAAAACGAATGAAAAGTTCTCTACCTTTTCTGCAAAATTGACCATCCGACCAAAAATAACATGAACATCTAAAACCAGCTAAATTGTTCACACAACGTCCGTTTTTGCCGCATTCCTTATTGTTGAAGCAAAAATCGAGCACTGTGAGTACCGAAGAAAAAGATTCAAACATTTTACTTCGGACTTTCTCCGGCCGCATATCACTCACCGTATTGACATATGTAATTATAGCTTATCTCTGGATTGATATCATTGATTGCACAATATTTTTCACCTGATACCATATAGACAACTAATGTAAATATTTTCGAATCATAGTCTAGAGCATTCCATATTAGCTTATCACAGGCTTGACGAATAACATCGAATCCTTCTGAATCAGTAGGAAAAGTGGATGTTGTTGATTGAGTACTTGTTATTAGTGTTTCAGTTTGTGTATCATCGATTGGACTAACTGAATTGTCCTGCTTTGAGTAGTTTTCAAGTCGAAATCGCCTAGATTTTTTCATCTTTCGATTGTGATATATATCACGAACCTGTTGAAATTTATCATCTGCTTTCTTCCATTCACTTAGATCCGATAAGACGAACTCAGCGCCGAGTTTCCTATCTAATCGAAATACATTCGTGAAATAAAAAACGCTAGTTAGTTTATCCAACTTTACCTATAGAGAGGCGCGAATCAATTTGAATGAGCAACTCCGAAAGATTATTTTTAATCAGAATATGAGCGACATAGTTAAATTCATCCATATGCTTAATATACATTAGTTGAGATCCATTAAAAATATTTGTATTGCATATATCATTGGCTATGCTGACTGTTGATGAAACATTGGACAAATGATGACATGAACCACCGAATCGTTGCCATCCAATAGGACATTGAAATCGATTAACTATAACACACGAATTTATTTGGAACATCATATAAACAGAGCGTTTGTTAGAGTGTGGACTTACCAATCGCTCGACTCTTGTTTAGAATTGACGGTAACTTAGTAATAGACAAAACATGATCAGGATTATTCAGGTTTGAATGTTGCACCGGTGTAGTACATCCATTTTGTCCGAGAAGGAAACTGATCACAAATAAAAATGGCGAAGTCATCATTGTAATTGTTTTTCGTCTTTATCTGTAACAATAGAGTAGAGATTCACAAGAAATTAAAGCTATTTTGATGTCATTTTTTCTATCATTTGAAGTAGTGAAAATTCTTTATTTATCTACTTTGTAACTTTTTATTCCGTTAGCTCTTTTATCCTTCGAACTTTTTTCATTGGTTAAGAATGAAATACTTGCATATCGACGAATAAGTTCATAGATCAAATGATCTGATGTACTAAAGTATATAATCTTTACATTACGAATAATGTAGAATGAAAACTGAATGAACTAATATGATCTCAAAGGTAGAAAGCGTAGCAAAATTTCTCTATATACACAATATATATTAACATATTTTTCTTTGTCTTTTCTTCGTTCGATGGTTTTTATCATTTCTCTTCGTGTATCAAAAAACATACAGATCAAATGAGACGATATGATCAGCTAAAACAGCAAGTGAACATAAACAAACTAATGGAGCAAAGGTGAGGAAAACAATAGGAGGAATAATATAGTTGAAAGGAGTTGAAGAACTGGGGAGAAAAAGAAAAATCAAAGGAAGTAGCAGCATAAAAGGGTCTCAAAAAAGAGTAACCCAATAGTGAAAATGTACACTAGGACAACTTAAATTTCCTGTGAACTCCTCATATACATTGAAATTGTTATCAGACACCTGATGCGATAGATTCTCAAACGCTTCTTCGACTCACATTGAGAAATTTGCATATCAGAAGCTAGGTTGCAGAGAAAGTAATGGATTTTTTAGTAGACCGATAGATGGAACTGAACAACGGATATGAATGGTTGAAGTTCAAAGCTAATCACATGCCAGATCATTAGACATTCTGAAGATCATTTAAGTATATCTCAATCACTTTATATATTAATATTTTCTGTTTCCATCTACAGTAGCTTTGTTTTTCTTTAGTAGATTGTAATATTGTATTCAGAGTGTAAATTATAGATGTCACTAATTGTCATCTATTACCACTTCTGAGTTGTCTTCACATTTCTCTATCATTCTTTTCCTAATGATTTATGTTATATTATTTCTTAATTATCAACATTTACGGTGGTTTGCTCATATCAGAATTGAAGTATAAAAACTCTGTTAGCAAATGAAACTATAAGTTAATACTGAGATTGATGTGTTCGTGGTGAACAATTTATAATCTACAGAATGATGTAAATGACAATGAAGACATCTTTTTCGTTCGATAAAACAAAACGTACCGGTCACAGTGACATTGTAGATCCAAGTCCGCATACACTTTGTCCTGTTTCTTTCAAAACTATAACAGAATAGAAAAAACCTTTTTTCTTCGTGATTTTATATCTATTAACCTTCGTTGCACAATGTATAAATACAGAATGAAAAAAAAAAGCAATCAGTAATATATTTTGTCTCATTTTCCTCTTAGTATCGAGTAGAAAAAGACATTTAAATGCTTCTCATCATATTTTTGTATTGTTCTGTTGGATTAATTTCTTTGATTTTCTTCCTTATTTATTGGAAATTAGTTCGGCCACAAAAATATTATTATGATACATTTCGTAATCAAAAAATTCCATGTGAGCCATTCGTCCCATTGATTGGTCAAATACCTGAAATACGTTGTGCATCTGAAAATGATGCTACGATGGATTATCGTTTGAAACTGATTGAAAAACATGGTAATGTGTTCGTGACAGGTTTTGGTCCATCGATAAAATTAAATGTAAACGAACCGGATATGTTAGCCGATATATTTGGTCGATCACATGCACAAGATTATGGCAAACCGAATTTAACTGAGAAATTTTTTCAACCATTAATTGGAGTTCATAATCTATTGATTAGTCAAGGAGAAGAACATGAACGTGTAAGAAAAATGCTCAATCCAGCATTTCATTTTGTGAAATTACAAGGAATGATTTCAATTATGATTGAACAAACTCGAAAAGCAATTGATGAACTTTTAATATCAAAGACAAATGAGAAAAGTATTGATTTACAAGTTGAATTAAATGCTCTAACATTAAATATAATAACATCAAGTGCATTTGGTCAAAGTTTTGATAGT
>CAJNOJ010000259.1:27918-67751 GCA_905250025.1 Adineta ricciae
CCAAATCTGCATGTTAACGTATTTTTGCTTGTTTGCTATATTAGCTTCTAGTATCTGTAAAGTTTGAGAGAAGATATTGGCTGTAAACACTTGTATAGTCTAAAGTTTTGAGTCAGACTGAAGCGCTGTGCTTTCCATGAGTACGTACAGTATGTTTGACCTCCTCAAATAACTATAGCTTTCTCGGACTGGATGATTCACAAAAAAAACAACTTTTATTTCCCATAAACTACAGGAGAATAGTGACAGCTATTTTTTCATCTCAAATAATCAATGTACCCAGGTTATTATGGCACGGTCGGTTTCGGCAGGTTAGGTTCGTTTTCCGACTATTTCCTTGCCGCCAGAAGTTCAAACGTAGGTTCCAGTCATTTACTGACCGTTTCCTGCAAACTTCGAGCTGGAAACGGTCAGGAACTGCTCGGATATTTCCTGTGCAATACCGACCGGAATCCGGCGGCAAGGAACCTGTCGGAACCGGCAAAAACCATGCCGGAACCGAATCAGATTTCAACGGATTCAGTCGCCGGAATGATCGACCTGGGATATCTGGATTGAGAATAAACTACGCCGGGAACGTGCGATCTATGTAAGAAAATAACACTTGGCCGAAGGAAGTTCATGACGATTACATATGCTATAACGTACATCTTAGATTTCTATTTTGTTTCGGTTAACAAAGCTCTATGAAAGTTAAGCTCTATGCGCGGGGAAATCAAACGAAACATTTTTCGAATTATAGAGATATAATCGAGTGCAGCAAAGTTCTCAGTAGATAGTTTTATATTTGAATGAATCGTATTTATCACATTGCAACTGCAAGTGTGCTATCACTTTGTAATACCCGCTGTTAACGTCAGTGGCAGTGCATATCAAAAGTATGCGAGACAACGACTTTCTGATGCGCCGTGGAATTCAACCGGCGGCGTTCAACGACTCGATTCGCCCGTATTGCTGCATTTTTTGAAAGGCTCTTCGTTCCACTATCGAGTAGCTAGGAAGACTTTTATGCATCGATTAACTGGACTCCTATAGTTTATTCTACGTAACTCATTAGTTTATTGTTGAATATTTCTACAGTGGGTAGCTATTCAAACGAGTATAATAAACAATAACGTATATAATTGAGTCATTGTTATTACTAAAAGAGAATTAATTGGGTAAAGCTCGTTTCATATAACCCTTTCCGGACAGCTTATTTTTTATCTGTTAAAATCCGCGTTCGCCCGAATGTAGAGAAAGTCAGAAAAACGATCGTTCATCTACATTCATGTAGATGAACTGTGGCAAAAGTGTAACTTCAGCCTGGCTGAAAGATGATACTCAACGAAGTTTTTTCGATTTACTATAGATTACAATCATAGAAATTCAATGAAAACGGATTTTGTATCAGTTTATTAGGAAATTAAACGATGAATATTCATGGTGGACATCACCTATTGTTGTACATAGGTTAAAAAATTCAATCAATCGCTAGAGATAATCTTCCTAATAGCGACGGGAAATTTTTATATGATCTTGTTTAAGTTGGCGTTCTTCTATTCTATGACCGATGTCTAATTATTTTATGTTTGAGGAATCTATCGATGACGCTCTTTCGAATGGTATAGTTTTTATTCAGTTTCGTTCATGTTTTCATGGAGAAATCACCGGTATAAAATGAAGAAGTCCTACTGTCGTTATTAGGTGTTACTTCCATAATAACGACGGCCAGCTAATTTTCTTCCTTAATAGCGACGTTCCAGCGAAAATTATGCTAAAATAGACAACTTTTTGGAAAATGGCTCTTTTCACAATTTCTATTCAGAAAACGACCCTAAGTTCTGCTGACAATTTTGAAGAGCATCTCAAATACTACCGATATCTAGCGGTGTATCGTTCCTTGATGAAGTAATAAGTGGGTTCTGTGATGTTCAAAGATCATCTCTCGTGACTCGGAAAAAAAATTCTTCCAGATAGTGACGTCAAGTCACTGTTCATCCGTAGGAACGACACACTTAGAAAAGATGATGAAATCCTCATCAATCACAAATGTTTTTCTATCTATATTCGTAAAAATAGATGTAGAATAACGAAACATTGTAACGCTGCCCTTTTGAATAGTATGAGAACAAGCTTTCATATGGCTATTGTTGTAGATGTCGCGTTCCTGAAGAGATTGATTAGCGATTAGAGCAACGTGTAATATGTCTGTTCAATCAACGGTTTTTGCCGATTAGAGCGAACTAGATATATTTCATTTATTCCTTACATTGAACGATACTTCAGTAAGTTTAGAAGTGATGATTTCGAAGAAGGACAATACTCAATGATGCTTTTAAGGTGCAATACAGTTTTTTTTAAGCGAAAATAGAACTCATTCTCCAAATTTGTACGTATGTTGATCGGAAAACCTATGCTTCTTGTAGATAATCGAACCAATGACTTCCAGTGGCCAAAAGAAAACGGTTGCTCCACGTGGTCAGTATGACAAACGAAAGTTAATTGATGCAGTGACTGCTGTTTTGGATGATGAGATGACGTCGGTTTTTGCATTGACAAATTACGGTGTTCCACAAAGTATGATTTGAATGTACGTGACCAACACTTCGTTAGGTATTGGCAGTGGTTGTCCTGTATATTTGGACAAGAAAAAAGAAGGTTATTTGGTCGATCTCATCAAACCATTAGCATGCGCCGGTGTTCGTTTAACTAAAAACGTTTTGAAGAAAGTTATTAGTGAATACATTATATAAGCGTTTCTGATACACAACGTCGCAAAGGTAAATAATCTACTTACCGATCACTTCTATCAGATTTTGTGTTTCAATGTCTGTGCAAGCAAGCAATTTACAGACGTTTGATTTCCTACCAATTATTTTCAAGCGCGCCGCATTTTGATACTGGTTGTGAAAGATATTCACTCTATTTTTTCTTTCATGAACTTCATTTCACTGTTCATAAGTATTCTATCTACATAACACGAAATATTATGTAAAATCCTTGCTTCGCTTAGAGAATTATTCGTTAATTTAGTCAGTATGATTTTTCGTATCACGATTTGACTTGAATATTTTGTTTCGTAGATACAGTTTAAGGAGGTATTGTATTGTAACCGAAACTAGTCAAAATAAAAACGAAAGCATACAGATAAGGCGTTGTAACACTTGACAGAAGTGATATTCATACGAAAACCGGTCATTAGTAATAATAATATTCAAGAACTGATTATTGCTGACAACGAAAGCGGACTCAAATAGCGAGTAGAACTCGTGAGATAGAGCACAAGGAACGTCTTACGTGCATTTCGAGAGAAGTGTCAATGCCAAATTTACCTTTCGAGTCCCGACTTTCTTTTGCAAAAATCGGAAGCTTTTACAAGAAACCTTTGCATGCAGTCTTTATCTCTATAAGAAGATAACGTTTTTTATGCTAAAAATCGATTAGTTTATCTTTGTATGGTGGTCTTTGAAACAATCTTCCATGATCAATTCAAATAAAAGAAAAAGAGAAATGTAATCGTACTGGAACGAAATAAAGCATATACAACATAAATATGTAATACTGACATGTCCAGAGGAAACAGGAAGATTATGTGTGTCTAATATTACCTACTGAAAGATAATAAGATGCTCTAAATAGTTAAGAAATATATTAGGAGCAACTCTTCTCAATAACTGCACTTGGACGTATATATACATCTCAGGGACTCAAAAGGTTAAAGAGAGAGTCGATCAAATGATTGACAAGAAACTGAAAAAAAGAATCAAACGACACAATTTCATCTTTTGTTTCTTATTCTCTTATATTGACCAATCCAATCTTATGTCAAATGTGATAGATGCGTATGAAATCTTATTATGGAATATATCTAAAAAGAATTCGTTGTGAGATTTGAAAACCTGGTGTATAAATTTCAATCAGTTCTTCTCTTTTCTCCTTAACAAATGTATTAAGTACGAGAAAAAATGTTGACAATTATTCATCACATGGTGAACCTAATAAAAGTCGAATAACGTTCATTTCTGGATCAACGAAAACGACATCATCTCTACCATCTTGATTTAAATCAATAACTTTCAAAGATTGAGCACATTTACCATTGGTTGTTGTATAGTTTGAGAAAGATAAATAATGTCGATCCAAAATTCCGATTTTCAACGCGAGAAATACACTCACCGTTCCATTACAATGTAAAATAGCCAAATCATCAATACCATCCTTATTAAAATTAATCACAGCCATAGATGTTGGATAAATGTCTGTCAAATAGATTTGTGTAAAAAATTTTCCTTGACCGAAACCAAATTCAATTTGTAAGGTATTCGAGCGAAAAGAAATTATTGCCACATCATCCGATTGGTCATCATTGAATCTTCCTTTGATCATTTTCGATGGATATTCATTTGTCATCCCAGTGCGAGTAAGTCCCGTATACGGATCTGAATTACTGGAATTATAGAAAAACGGGAAAAGAAGCCCACTGAGAAAAGAAACAACGATGTCAGACCCGATTCCATCTTTATTAAAGTCACCAATAACAATGTCAATAATATTTTCCGTGTCTTCAAAATAGTATTGAAAATAGTTCGCAATCTTAAACTGACATCCGCTGCCATCGTTTAGAAAACAAATAAGTTTTTTCGGAATATTCGTCATATTTGCATTTTGAGTAACAATCAGATCAACAAATCCATCAAGATTTAGATCACTGACTTCAATTAAATCCGGTGGATATCGATAAGCATAGTAAGAAAAATTGTATGGAGGCGAGTGAAATAAATTTGTTTCGGAGGTACCAAAGTAAATCACAATTCTCTTTTCTATTGATAATGTTACAGCTAAAGACAGGAAAGATTATTTTTGAATAAACAATAGTTTTGTAGAATCTCACAAAGCTTATTTTGTCTTTATCAACTTACTCTATCAACACGCACACACGAAGAAATCTCTAATACAAAATTCCCAATACTCACCCAGATCTAAAAATGAATCGTTGTCAAAATCCGTCGTTACTACTTTTTGTGGACCAGAACCATTTCCAGTGGATAAAATTTGTTGAATCTGAAATGTTCCATTTCTATTTCCTAACAACACACTTACAGTATGAGACTCAAAATTAGTTATAGCTAAATCGATAATTGAATCTCGATTAAAATCACCAGTAGCAATTGACATTGGATGAAGATCAGTTTGATATGTTTGAGATTGATATTTTAAAGTCATATGACAAAAAGAATCTAAAAGAATTGCAATTAATCTACTCTTTTCTTTTATATCACAATCAAAACATGCTTGTTGGTTTTGACATCGATGGTGTTATTGTACTATCCGTCATTGATTGAGTTGTTTTTGTTGTTAATATTATGGAATCTTGTTGTTCTTTTCGATGTAGAAATAAAACGATGCAAGTGATAACTATGGTTGTTACGGACAGAAGACAAATACAAATTATGATTACTCGATCTTTGTGTTTTCTATGTCATGGAAAATAGCACAAAGCATCCATTTATCGAATTGTACTTACGATCTGTTCTCTTCTCCGCCATTTACTGTAAACAATAACTGAAAGAGAAATATGATATCGAAATAAAATCTGACAAAATGTATTTACTTGGACTTCTGCTGTTGTCGGAACTGGAGTAATATTCGCAATATTATTATCTTCATTGATCACTGTCACATTCGGCTCATGTAAATTTGGCGCCATTCGACTTGTTTTCTTACGTCTATCAACGATTTTGTAGACTATCAGTGCTACATATCGTACAAAGAAACGCAGACCAGTGATTAGACCACCAAAGAGTGCAATCAGTGTAGTCATAGCATAAACTGTATTATATTCCATTGGATAGGAATATTGACACAATCGAGGAGCGCATTGACGAAAGTAAAGATCGAAAGATGTATTTTGTAACCAATTGGACACAAATAATCGACTTAGAATGGTTTCGACTGTTGTATTTGGTATTGCCAATGATGAATACTTGAGAACTTTGAATGGTAAAGGTTTATGATAGAAAATAAATGTTTGCATCATAGATACACATAGATCATTAAAGAAACAATCCAAAGTTGATTGAAGAAGAGCATTCAACGGTAAACATCCAGCGAGAAATCCTTGTATTGTTTCGCCAAATGCTTTATCCTGTGTATTAAAGTAAAATCCGGGAAACTTAGAACAGTTCGATTGTACATCACATGAACAATTCTCTGTCCCGTATTGTTGTGGAACAGCTAACATATCTTTTCGTAGACTAGGAGTTTCATCGTAATCAGAAGATCTCTCGAAAAGAAAATTCCAATTTGATTTCAACACTGCCGCTAATTGATTTCCATGATTCGTCACTTGAATCAACTTGAGTATTTCCATAAACTGATTGAATGTTGTTTGTTTGAACTGTTCAATCAATAGTTCTGTCTGAAAATTAAATTCATCGTTGGAGATAACAAGAGCTGTGATAAAATCTGTCTGTGCAAATCGTGACAATGATATGTTCAACATACTTTTAGAAAGTGCACAAAGTTTTGCGACAGTCTGCAATTGTGCGTGAATTAATGCTCTGTAATCATCACCATGAGGCACGTGCATCATCTTATCAAAACTAGAGCTTATCACCTTATCTAACCATTGTGGAGAAACAAATAAACTCTGACAAATTGGATGATATTCGGGTTCAATTCGGGAAATAAATTGATTGTGTTTAATTGCCATGCGACTGCAAGGACATTGCAGTTTGAAAGGGTACTTAGAGAATAACTCTCTGTATTTTAATGGTGATGGATCTTTAACAATTTTTGTAACTGATTCTTGTCTTGATAATGTATAAAGTATCAGAATAAACAAAACTGTTAATAGTAAAATCAAATATACTCGAGTTATTCTACGACCTCTGCGAATTACTTTTGAGTCATTTGATGGTGGAATTGTTGGGAAAAGATTGAGTTCTTCTATCGTTTGTTTACCAAATACAACCAGATTGTGAAATTTCGTACCTGTTGTTGAACAATGAGTCTCTTGCATCGTAATGACAACACTTTGTCGTCGCTGAAAATACTTCCGAACTTTAATCAATAATTGAACGAGAAACGGGAGAAGTAGACGTAACGCAGTATTGAAACCACCAATCAAACCAACTATTGTTGTTATTATAGAAATGAGACTTGGTCGACTTGTATAAGTATATGAGCATTCTATTGGTTGACATTGATTAAAATAGGATTGAAATGAACTATCATTCTTCCATGATTGAATAAACAGATTATTAGCTAATGAACCAACTTGTTGATATTCAACGTTATTCGATAAAAAAGATGATGATGATGATTTCAAAGTTGAAAAATTCGTTGGAGAGAATGTTGAATTAATCAATTGTGTGATCTGCCGAAGACATGTTTGATTATAAAAACATTCCAATGTTGACATAAGAACTGATTTCAAAGGAAACCATCCTTGCGACATGCCGGGAATAACGTGTGTTGCTCCGCTTTCATTAATCACGACTTTTAGATGACAATTATCAAATACCATCGGTGTACAAATGCAGTGTATAATTGTGGAAAAATCATTTATATTACATTTGGGTCGCTCATGCCAAAAATAGGAATATAACTCCAACTGAGGAATGTATGTGGGGGTAACACGTGGGTCTTCTTTTGCGATAGCTGTGTTTATTGATGATGCGAATTGATTGATTTCGAGATTCGTTTCTAATAAAGTCAATGAACGTTCAAACAACTCAGATACGGTAACTTTGAACTGGTTTACGAGTACATCGATATGCGTTTGAAATGCTTGAGAACTAAGTACTTGATTTGTAATAAATTTAGTTTGATAGAATGATTGAAGAGAATCATAAACTGTTTGATTTGCTGCGCGGCATAATGTGGACAAAAGTTGGAAAAAAGATTGAGAATAATAACGAATATCATGGGTATATAAGGGTTTCGGTGAGGATTGAGTAAACTGAAGGTCAATCCAAGAAGACGTGACAAAGTGACTCAAACAAACTTCATGATATTCAGGTACAATATATGAAATCAATCGATTTTCTATTGATATTTGATTACAAGGACAGTTGAGTGTCAATGGATATTGATCATCCAGACGAAGAAAATCTTCTAGAGAAGGTGAACGAACAGTAACATGAATTGTTTGCCGTCTAAGTGATGTAAAGGCAGTGAGAATAATAACAGCAGAAAGCATCAAGATTAGATAAAGTCGTGTCGTAGTGTATTGTTGGTGAAGAATATTTGCATCGTTTGTTGAAGGAATACTTTTGAATAGATTCAATTCGATCAATTTTTGTTTCAATAATCGAAAAAGTTCTTTCATACGTTCGTTGATGGTGTAAAATTCTGAAAAATAAAGTGAAACAATTTCTCCATTTAATGTCATTTTCATTTACCTCGATTAAGTCTATTATTTGTATCTTGTGTGGTAATTGTTCGCCGTCGACTGAGACGAAATTTTTGAATCAATGGTAATATTGTTTCAATGATGACAGGACAAATATTAGTTAAAATGGATGATAAACCACCATAGAGACCAATTAGGAGTGTTACAATTAATAAGAAACTATTTCCTTGAACAATTGTATATTGACATGAAGCTGGTGCACAATTATTGAAATATTGCTTAAAGGATGTTTTGTTAGACCAATGAATGACAAACATGTGACTCAGTAATGTTTCAATTGTCGAATCTGAAATTGACGAATTCAGTTTTGAAAAACTGTTCGATGAATTCGTGAGATTGTCAATCATAGTTTGATCGTAAAGTATTTCGAGTGTTGATTTGAGAAGTGCACTCACCATATAACAACCTGTTTGAAAACCATGAACAGAATTATTCTGAAATGTTGCGAAGCCCATACAACTCTGAACAGTTGAACTTGTACATTGACATGAAGAGTTATCTGAGAATGTATATTTTATCCCATGAAATGGAACACTGCCCGGGTCGGTAATATCTGGACGGCGCCTACTAAAAGGTAAAACACTTGTTATTGAGGCGCCAGTCAGAAATAAATTTTGTGCAATTATATCTTGAGTAAATGTTAACGTTCTTAAAAATGTTTTTGGAGTCATTTCAAGGAAATCGGCTAATAACAAATCAATATGAAGTTGAAAAACGTCTTGTGTAGGCAGTTGAGATTGAATCATTTCTGTCTGGAGAAATGTTTCAACAGTACGTGTGATTGTTTCTTGTGTTAATTGACAAAATGTTCTAAGTGTTTTAAATTGAAATACAGCTATTCGATGAAAATCAGTTTGAATTGAATTGTTCCAAGTTTTCTTGTACAAACTGAATAATTGTTGGAAAAATCTCTCCGAAATAAAGTCACTTTGACATAATTCATGATAGACAGGCTCAATGGCAACAAATTGTTTGTACTTCACCGCTACTGTTGTACAAGGACAATGCAACGATACGTCTTTACGCAGACTTGAATATTTGACAAATGAAGGAGATTTGATTATAATCGTATTTTCACGAGATTCAAGAGAATAATAGAATGCTATTATAACAAATGACACGACTAAAAGAATCAAATACAGATGTGTCGATCGGCGTTCATTTTGTATAACAGATTCATCTTCAATACCACTTTGGAATAAATTCAGTTCACTTAGAGAAGATTTGCACAATGTCTGATACATGCGAAACTTGATTTTCAGTGACATTGTTGTGTTAATATTATAAATCTGAAGAACTAGCCTCTGGTGAAATCTGCCAACAGATTCTTTCAAATTATATTGATATTTATGCTTTCCGAGGGAAAGAAAGAGAAATGTTTTAAAACGCCATAAGGTTCTGTATAACATACAGTGAGAGCAACCAAAAGGAAATGCTTGCATGGAGGTGGCATTCACGACTAAATAATAGATGTAAAACCGAATTCTCCCTACAGAGAATGTTAGAGATACTATACATTTAAGTCATACTAACGCACTTTGCCAAATAAAAACGTATTTTATTCTATTCTATACATTCATAGATCCCACCGAATTTCCAGACCATTTTTAAAACATTAAATTCATCGAACGACTTTATAAAAAAAGACAACTCTGCCCAAAACTTTTACAGCAATCATTCTATGAAAAAAAATGTTGTTCTTTTTGTGAACGCTACAAAGTGAGAATTAAGCTTTTTAATCTAATTATGAAAATATTGACAATGTTTTTCAAGTAAATCTTTCACACAGATAATATATCATTCTGATAAAAAGTAACTAGACCCGGTGTTTATCCTATATTATCACTATCAATTGTTTGTTTTGACAAAGTAGATAGTGAGTCGGAAAGCCCGTCAAATTCCCAACAACTCTATATAGGCACATCTTTTATACGCATGCCCGAATTGATAAAGAGAACTCACCAATCGTTGTTTTTTCTTTTCTGACGAATTCACGATGTCAAGACAATAAAGAATCTGCATATCGTGTAGTAGTAGCACTAGCACTTCTTCAATGTATCTTCTGTCATCTTATATCTTTGACCGTATACATAGGATTGTTGTACATTAAACTCATGACAAGTTTACTAAAGATTTATTCATGGATTTCAATCATTTTTCCATGGTTTTCTTCGTTACTTTATCTATTCTTACCTGGTGAAACAATGAAATATTTTGGTCATTCACCTACACCATCGGGTGAATTTTGGGTACAAGTTGTAGCAAGTGGAGATATCCTCATTGGATTTCTTGCTTTAGTTGGACTAAGAACAAAACATAATGGTGTATTGAAACTAATTCTACAATCAATTGCTATTTATACTATATTTCATATGTCTACTTTTTGGTATGTTCACGCTTATCGAAAAAATCATCCTTATGGCTGTGTTTCGTATATGATCTTCTTAGTTATGTGTATTGTTGTTTGCATATGGTGGGGTTGGTGGAAATCACCTCATCAGTTAAATAATACTACAGTTTTCGAAAATAAAAATAAATACAGATTCCTTTCTTTTTTCACCAACGTTTGAATTTTATTTTAACCGTTAGCTCTCTCTCTCCTTTCCTTGGTCACTGGAGTGACCAAGTCGCGCTAGAAGCTAGGTTCGATCTTTGGTGAATTTGACCATACCAGCAACATAGTCGTATGTGAAAGATACATTGTAAGATCAAAAATGAAAATAACTATATAATGTTACTTGTTATATTTTGCATCAGAGAGTATCCATGTGACAAAAAATAGTTATTTTCAATATCTATATTAATAAAGTACAACTAGTAGACTTTTCGTACTATTTTGGACTATGTTAAGTGGAAACTTATACTATTTCGTACCGCTCAAAGTAGTTTCGAATACTTTCTTAATTTCAAATACTTATTTTTAATTTATATATTTGAAGAAGTATGTTTTTCTATTTTATTGACTTTCTAAAGTAGGGATGGTACATTTACGTTTATTTGAAATTAACGTAAACGGATTCCGTTAACCGTTGAAATCAACGTTAACGAAACCCATTAGCCTTAATATTGACCTCAACGACTTTGACCTAACTAGGGTTAGGGCATCTAATTTTATTTTAGTTAATTAACGAACATTAATCAACGGGTTTCGTTAACGTTGATTTCAACGGTTAACGGATTTACTGAAACCCGTTAACGGTTAATATTAACGTTAAATAACTCAAATTAAATTCAATGGTCCACCCCTATTTCCAACACTCCAAATTCTGTGTATTCACTTTTATTTTATTTCTTATAAGCCTCTGAAACAAACGCCTAGTCGTTGACATACACGCTTCCACTCACTCATCTACTTAGACTTCACTGTCGAAAGCAATATATCCATTTTCTTAGATCATTTCTTCAAAATAATTCACTTTGTGTTACTATGGTTCTTAGAAATAAACAAAAAAGAGGACATGACATCTTATGCGCTACCAGAGTTGAAGAATATTTGCCAAGCTTGGTTCCTACTTGTTTGGAATACTATTAACGTGTTAATACCTACGAGAATTTACTAACAAAGTGAAATAATCTTTTTGATTTTGATTTACACATTTCCTTTGAAATATTCTATGAATAGCTTTCTCATGTAGATGTCGAGAACGAAAAATGCTGAAAAAAGCTATAGAAAGTTGATATCTTTTCTTGCGATGGTTTCAGCTGCAGCTTTTACGAACTTGTTACTATGTCCTATACTTCAAAGTCTCAAATCGATTTTCCAGGCGCACACAATCGCTACCAGCATTTATTTCATTATCTTTCGTGAAAGTCTGAGAACGTCATATAGACAGACCTTTCTTTAACGAAGAGAAAGGCAAAAGATTCAGAAACAATCAATTGAAAAAAAACGCGATGAGGTTTAATCAAGCAACTGTTAGTAACGTTTGATTACATTCAAACCGAAAATCGCTTTAAACTATGCTTTCTTTGACAGAACGATAGGAAAAGATCAGCAACAATGAATTCAACAGAACGGCCACCAGATTTGTGCTTCTCAACTTCGACTACTCTTCGACAAAAATCTTCTCACGAAAGATAATAATTGATAACTAAGAAAGTAACCGGTTAGTTATTTATTAATAGTTAGTTGTAACTAACTTCATATTCGAGATTCTCGATTTCGAAAAGCTAAAATATAACGTTTTTGGCTGTTTCAAACGTTTTACCACCTGCGTTCGCATGTTCGAAACGCGTCTTCTCTTTGTGTGCCTCGATCCGGGCAGAACAGGGTTTTATTACTTTACTAAATGCTGTATTTTGATTGAATAGGACAGACAGACAAACTTGATGCATTTCAAGGCCATAATTTTAACGCTGTATAACCCTTTCTTTCAGAAAAGTGAACAGAAAGATTTGTAGGTTTTATTGAAATCAACATTCAACTTGTGTTTTGTATGAGGTGGACACAAAGTAAAAGTAAAATTTTAAAAATTCTTATTTTTATTTTCATAAACCATTTGTTAGAGAATTTCACGGTAGTCAAGATTATAGGTGTCTTGTGTTTTTTAAAGCTCTTTTTCGGATAAAAAATCCGAAAAAACTTGGAAGATGTAAAAGATACGCCATTTCGCAACTTTTCATAGATTCCTCGTTTTCAAAAATATTCTAACAGGTGAAATCAGTAGTGAAATAAATCTTTCACTTTCCTAGTTTTATCCTAGATACATGTCGGGCGCTTTCGTTGCTTCTGAATGTAACTGTATAGAGATTTTCTAGAGAACTTTCATTCAGTACGAAAATGTTCAGCGTGTATCTATGATAATAGTAAAGGAAGTGAAAGATTAAGATCTCTGGAAAATCCACCGGTGTCATCTATGCTCCCCCGACTGCTGCAGAATAACATCAAATATTACTGGAAGCACTCCAACAAGAGTAACCAGAAATTTGCATTCTTTCGGGATCCTATGTAATAATTTTAGATTTGTCCTTATCTATTTCGTTTGATGTTTATGAAGTTAGGATTTGAGAAGGTACGATTAGCCTCTTATTCTAGTATGTGATCTCTGACTTGCCAACAAACCCTCAAAGGCATTCCGATTATGTGATCATTTTTCTTTTGCATTTTGTACATATCAGTGCATGTCTTGCTTTATTGTTCATTTAAATGAACAGAAATCTTGAACAAAAGACGACAATAATACTCTAATATTTTGAAAATAAAAAGTGTCATACAATTGTAATCAAATATTCCTTTGTTCTTTTTCATCATGTCAACCATATTTATTATAAATCAATAGAGAAATATAAATATCTACTTTCATTTTTCGAAAAGAAAAAAGATAAAAATAATTTCAGTATAACAAATAAAATAAGACTAAGAAATAAAATATTGGAAATATATTTCTTTTCTGCTATATTAGGACGTGTATTATTTCTATTGAAAGTAATATCTAAAACAATATTTGCCACTTTTTCATAATCGTTTAATTCCATGTAAATTTGTGCACTAATTCGACAATAAAATTTCTTATCAAATTCAAACATTAGTAAATAAATATTATAATCATTGATTAATTTATGATATAAATTATTTGTTTGATTTGATGTATTTATAATAAATGGTAATTGGACATTATTCATTGCACTAAGATATTTCTCATTTGATGTTAATATTGAACTATTCCATATTTGTGCCATTAGAAGACCAGCTTGATATGCTAATTGATGCATATATGAATAGATTTCTTTTTCATTAGCAATACTTTGACGAAAATCTAGTGCATCTGATATTGTTAAATAAGAACTATAATCTTTTGTTCCAAGCCAAAAAAAATCCTCTTGAAAAGATTGTAAATAACCAAATGATGTGATGATTGGATGAATTAAATCTTGCAAATCTTTTTTAACATATAATAAACAAGCACTTCGATGTGTATATAACCATTTATGAGCATTTGTGACATAAAAATCAGGATCAAGTTTTTTCAAATCAATAGGAATAGCTCCAATAGCATGTGCACCATCAACAACAGTTAAAATACCTTTTTGACGAAAATATTTTATGATTATTTCAATATCAAATCGAATGGCTGGTATAGAACTTATATGATCAAATACAACTAATTGAACATTTTCTCTCTTATTTAATGTTTCTTCTGTTTTTTTTTTAATAATAAATCTGTATTTTGAATTGTTTGATGATCTAAAACAATTTCAATACATTGTTCTGGAGTAAGAATTTCATTTGAAATATATTCTAATGTTAATTTAACCATTCCATACGCAATATTATAATATAAAATCGATTGATTGAAATGAAATTTTAAAGATTTTAAAATTGTATTTATTCCAGTTGAAGCATTTTCAAGAATAACAATATAATCAGAATCACAACTCACATATTCACTAAGTTTTTCTCGTAATTTTTTAATTTCAATTTGAATTTCATGACGAAACCAACGATCAGGATTATATTCCGCTTTCATTTGATATTCATGAAGTTTTTCATGAACATATTTTGGTGCTGATCCATATGAACCATGATTCATATTGATATACGATGGATCAAGAGCAAATAATGGTAATAAGGAATGTCCAAAGGAATACATTGATAAAACTTTTGTGCAAAATAATAAAACATATAAAAGCATGTTTTCTTTCATGTTCGTTTCAAATGAAAATAAATTATCAAGTTTTATAGCCCTATTTTTTTACTTATCTTTTAGAATAAAGATGACTTGATTTATTGTTATACAATCTCAAAAAAAAGAAAGAATTGTTCAAGGAAGAGAATATAATAGAATATCATTGTCTTGTCTCTCTGACGAGAACCAAAAGTTCAGTCTCATATCTCCCTACACTGTATAGTGTTTCATCACCTTGCACTTTCGAGTTGACTACTTTGCATGGAATTCTCTCATTCAATTCTGCATAGCATTTTTGAATTCACACATTTTAATCTGTCCTACGACATCTATATTGCTAAAACATAAACTTATGGACTCCAAATTTGGTTCACTCCATAGAACCAAATGATACTACTTTGTTTTTTTTCCACAAAATAAAGAAAATAGATAAAATAGAAGTAATTCTATTTCACCAAAGCTTTGTAACGTAAAAACCACGTGTCTGCATCAAGGTTGCCTGTTCTCTTTATGTTTCTTTTACGTGAGTCATCATTGGATCAACTAATTACGATTATATTACTTTTTTTCTTATCAACAAACGAATGTTAAATTAAATCAATTTTTTATTGATACGCTCTACTGCATATTTATTAATATATTTAAAAGCATCGTGATGAAAAAGAGACACAATAACTACCTAAATTTTACCTGTGTTGTTAACATTATTAACATCAATATAAATGCGAGCGCATGTCTTCGAAGAAAAACTAACAAAATTGTTTTTCCCGTTTAGTCAGTTTTATCCGATAGTCTTACCTTCGTATTGAATTATCGTTCACAATAACTCCAATGAATCTTAATCGAAACTTATCGGCTCCTCCCATCGAATCATCGAGACGAAAACACTCAACACGAAAGCACTTGGACATTCATAATATTCCTCTCCAAAAAACGCCAGCAGTCAGAGAAATTGTAGGTTATGTCAGTCGTAGATTATACATAGTACACTTCTATCTAACTCGACTGTAAGTTATATATCCATATATATTTCCTTTATTTCAAATGTTTCTTTTGTTTCAGTACTATAATAAGCGATATAATGTCTTGTTTAGCTATTTCGAGTATCATTCTTATGATTGTAGAAAATGAATTAACGTTTAATTGTATTGACAATCAAGATACAAAAGTTAGTTGGTCTATTAAATTAATAATTACGATCACAACAATTATTCTTCTTGCTCTTATTTTATATTATCATTATTTGAATATGAAATTTTATGCTTTTAGAAATTCAATAAGAGATTGGCGTGTCCAAGTGACATCTGTGAAGATATTCTCGATTATGATTGAATTCTTAATCTGTTCAATTCATCCAATGCCTCGATCATATCCTTATATAAACCCTGAAAGAATTAATTCAACATCTTTCTCCGATCCTTATTCTTTATCTTATACGGCTATTGATGTTGGACTTGGTCTACCGAGTAAAGTTGAATTTTTCATGTAAAACTAAGAAACGAATTATTATGAATAGTGTTTTTACGTCTTTATCTTCTCGGTCGAACTATTAAGATCCATTCGAAAATGATTCGTAATCCACCGTTGAGGCTAGTGGGATATCTCAACCATGTTACAATTGATCCTTTTTTTCTGATTAAATCGTATCTTCTACATCGGCCAATGAAATGTTTCTTGACAATTGTTACTCTTGTCTTTTTGATCGGCAGTTGGTCTCTCCGTGCTTGTAACTACACATCTACGAGAGAACATGTCTCAATGTCTGATTCGATGTGGCTTTTCGTCGTAACATTTACTACGATTGGTTGGTATAGAAAGAACTTTGTTGCTTCATATGTAAATATCGATTTGTCGTCACAGGTTATGGAGATCAATATCCATCGACTTATTGTGGACGAAGTACATTTTCTTCAATTGTTTTGATCTCAACTCACTCTAATCTATATCGTAGGTATTGCAACTATAATTGGTTTAAGCGGTCTTTCATTAACAGCGATATATACTGCTATTCTTTCCCAAAAGCTTCTTCTAAATCGAGAAGAAAAGTATGTTCATACATTCGTATTAGATGCTGACTTACATAAAATATTCCGAAATCAAGCAGCAAATGTGATTCAATTTGCTATAAAAGATTTGATACTAAAACGGCAGAATAAACTGACTTCGATTGAATCTTTTCAAGTCCAACGTAGATTATTTCAATCAATACTCGCTTTTCAAACAGCTCGAAAAGAAAGAAACAATTTAATCCATAGTTGTGCAGGTTTTCGCGAATTGATGAACGTTCAACATCATACGAATGAGCAGAATAAACAAACAATGAAACAAATAGAAAATATTCAAAATGAAATCAAGGAGATCAAAGATAAATTCAATAATCTAAATAATAATATGAATATTTTACTAAACAAACTAAATGGTATATTGAATTTTGAGACTGAGTAATCTTTGCTACAAATGTATGTTCATTTTCTCGACAGTGTATGTGTTGAATCAAAATCTCGAATAAATCACATTTATTTAGCGATGACTGATAAAGAGAATATCTTTTAGGGATACTTTGAAACCTGATTCATTACATTCATCATGGTCCTCCTTAGTTTTTTATATGTGCCCATCATCCACATGTCGTTTTTTACTTTTTTCTTCGACTAAAAGCAGGGTCATAAAAAATAGTTAGTCTGTGTCTCTGTTTCAGGGTCAAAGGTCAGAGATCAGGGGTGGAAAAAACATTTTTTTCAAAAATGTTCAAAATTCAATGAAACATCGTTTGGAACTAGTTTAAAGGTTGATCGAGCATAGTTTTTATACACTAAAGGAAGAGTCTTAGGCCTAAAAGAGAAGTTTGCCACAGCAATAAATTGACTTATCTGATAAGGTATTATGGGTATGTATATGGACCAATTTGATACTCTCTAGTCTAGAGGAAGAATTATATGACGACAAATACTATAAAAGGTGTTTCAGAAGTACAACAAAATTAGGATGGGGAAAAATAATTAATCGTACATTCATGAAGATTCGCCAACAAGCGGCAATAATCAACTCGATTAAGTTTAATGGTGCAACGTCAAGAAGACTGCGCCGATCTCTTTTCTCAACATTTATTATTCCGTTCTTCACATGGGTGTACGCACTTCATTCTCTTTTCACCGAACATCAACGTTCAAGAATCAATCATTTCTATTATACTGTCCTGAAACGAACACTAAGATGCTTGCAATGGAACAACCATCTATTCGCATATGCATTCGATGAACGATCATTCGACGATAACTGCTATGCTTATTGGATGAAGTACTTAAAAGCCCTGAGCCACTCTTTAGATGGGTTTCTCCTGATTGAACAGATGTATCTGAACGAACACAGACTTGCCTGGAGAGATGGTAATCGCCCTATTCGATGTCTGAGACGATCGGTCCGTTTTGTCCAACACATTGATGTATTCAGTCGTGCGCTGGAATGGATCTCAAATCATGGCACAGCGGACTCGATTGCTATATTCGACAACGAAGATATTATATGCCTAGCCGAATTTCCCGAATCCTTTTAGGATCAAAACGCAAGATGTATTGAATGGGTAATGTCGCTCTTTTCCTCTATACCGCCTGTTTCTTTGTACCTCGTTCCTTCTGTAGTTTATCAAACCATTCTATATATTCATCTACACTGCTTTGTTTTGTTTTGTTTTGTTTTGTTTTGTTTTGTTTTGTTTCTCATTCGCATTTCCTTCATATTTTCTTCTCTTTTTCTTTATACACCATATTTGATATTAGTAGAGAACTGTCCCTTTAGGACCCTAAGGGTTGGAGGGAAAATAAATTGCAAAAAAAGGTGTTTCATAAGTTTCGGCCCCCTTTTTGTTTTTGCCATAACTTTTTTATATTCAATTGTAAACTGATTTCGACCATACGGCTTTGAAGAGAAGTCTACAAGCTTTCAAATAAAAAAAAATTATATTCGATTGGTATAGATTACATGAGAGAACGAGATAAAACAATATCCTACAAAATATTTAAGACGTATATTTTACACTTTTTATTCAGTAAATGTGCACTTCAGGAAAAGTAGAAATGTGATATACATTGGTTTCAATCTTAAAATCAATGATAACATGGGTATCAGCCATATCAAGATCGATAGAATTAAGTTCATTCTACCATTTTTCACACTGGTGTTTCTGAAAATGACAGACGTCTAGATCTTTTCTTGATAAGATTAAAATTGTTCAGCCATTATGTAATCAACTTTACCACGACAATCAACCGAGGCTGACAATCGAAAACGTTGCAAGGGTACCAATTATCCAAAGACACCGTCATTTTCAGTAGTGGGTCTATTACAGTGACTGATTTCTACTAGTGACCAGTTTAATGTTATATCAATTCAACCGGTAAAAAATGTTTCTAACGGAAGTTGATACTCAATTATTCAAAGGTAACGGCAATACGCGAGAATGGGATCATTAGATCATATCAGAGGTGTGCGGGGCAGCGATTTTTCATGCCCCGCGGAATCCGACCTGTGGCGCTTGCTGACCCGCTCCGCCCGACCCACCAATTTCTAGACGGGCCCGCTCCATCCCTGTGAGACCCGAACGAATTTTTTAATTAATTGCTTTTTGATAATTTATTATACATAATTGCTCAGTTTATTTAAAAGAATATTGGAGAAAGTTTATAGTTGATTGATTCCATGACAAGCAGCTGATCGAACGAGTATAATATCATTCACTCTGGGTGAATCGTACACAGTACTATTCGATGAACTTTTATTAGATGCAGCACCAGTCTTTGGAGATGAACAAGATATATCTGATGATGTTATACCATCAAACGATTCATCACATGATAAATCATGTAAGTCAATCATTGCTAATGATAGGACAAATTTTATTACAGGTGTCAATTGAAGGAAATTACTGATAATTAGTTTTCGTTTCACTTAACAATGGAACCAAACAATAAATATTCAAGCTGGATATTGATTATTAATAAAGATATAAAGAAGAACAAATAGACTGTTGTTGGTAGGTTAAAAAAATGAACCAGTCATTGTTTACTATTCGAATATACGTTAAAAAGCGATATCTGTTGCTGTTGGAAAATTTTCACGGTCTTCTATTCATCCCCGAAAAATTTCGCCCCCCGCCTACCCGGAATCCCGTCTTTTTGTCTATGGTCGTACTCGCCCATACCACGTGGCCCCGCGGTCCTCGCAGGTCAATCCCCGTGGACCGCACATGTCTGGATCATATGAAACTAGAACGATTCGGAAAACAAAACGATTGGATTATCGTTTATGTATTCTGACATATGGATTTTCGTAGAATTCCAACAAATCAACATACATTCCATTCATTTCTGTAGAAAAATGTGTTTTGATAATGACTTGCTAGTTCCATTTTTTATGCACATAGGAAAAATCCAATTACTTTTTCTTCTTGTGCCAAAATGGGCCAGCACTCTGATGCTCATGACAGTCTGCAATAACTTAAATCTAAGATTTCTTAGATGGATTATGCAATTAAACTGTCGTTTCCCAGCTCCAGATCAACATATCCAATGCTGGATCCGAGCATGAGATTGTTCGACCTGGGATGTTTTACTTCTCATAATTCACGATTTTCATTATTTATTTATACACGAAATTGATCATAACCATAAATCAATTAATATCTATGTGATATTTTTTCTCATGGACGACTTATCTTCATCCACTTTCTTGTTTCTGAATAATAAGTAATGTCAGAAGTGACACCATCAAAATGTTTTACCAAAAAGAAAATTAAAATATGATATCTTTAGTCAAAACCTATGATTCACGTTAATTAGCGATCAACTTTAATCAATTCGAGCAACTATTCGAAGAGAGCATATTACTTCACTACTCTCCTGTAGTGACAAGAGATAGTCTAGTTCGAGTAATTATTTTTATTTTAGCATTATATCAAATACATGAAATTTGATTTCTAGATGAACGTTAACTTAAACCTATTCAAATGTTCGATGCTGTTGAAAATATAGTTTTTCAATCTGATATCTAGATATCAAGGATCTAACGTGTTCAAGTCAAACAAAAGACAAAAATGGAAACCAAGATTATTGCAAGTTTATGTTTATTATTTGTTATCATAGGGTTGACACAGTGTGCAGCTATTGTTGAATCTGATGAAGAACATAGATCAAATGGAAACAATTTAGAATTAAGAAAAACTAAAATCATAAATTTATTTAAAAAATCTACCAGGCAAGATTTGAAATGCAAAAACGAGGTCAATGATGCGGATTTTTCAATACTAGATGCTGTTGCAAAATTAAAGGATGTCTTGTCGGAAGCAAGGGACTATGTTCAAATGTGGAAACTACAGAATCACCGAACTGTGAAGGTTGTTCCTTTCGATGGAAATGTTAAAGACTGTTCATAATTAAGTCAAACTATCGTATTTTCGTAAGACTTTCATTTTATCTTATTTCTGCTCTTAAATAAATCTTGCTTTAAAGTCGGATGTTTTCATTTACGGTGTACCGAAAGTGCGGATCATGATTCTTTGAGTTTTGGAAAACCAAAAATATCAATTTTTTTATTGAGATAATCTACAGTATAAGGTCTTATCTTTACTTTTCTCTAGAGCACCTCTATCTTGAATTTAGATCTACTATTTTGGTAGACAAAAATAAAACAGGAATATAAAAAAAAGTATTCGATCAGACCAATGATCATTATCATCATCCGCTCTTTGTTTACGAAAAGATTTCTCTCGTATCTCTTAATTATAAAATATGATGAAGCATTAGATCCCGTACTTATCTGTAACTTTGTTAAAATTGGTTTTGCATCTATTCTAGAACTTCTAGTCATATGATATGACAGAAGAGAGAAATCACTGAAAAATATAGAAGTTTCAGAATACATTTGAATGTTAGATAAGGACTATTTAACTATTTTTAATGTCTCTAAACGGTACATTTTGTCTAGTCGTATGTCAGATCTAAATTCAGCATATAGTTTCTCTACATATTGTTATTTGTCAAGTTTTACGTGTTATAGAACAGTGTGTGTTTTCATATTCTAATTTATCGTTCTAAACATATCAATTATGATTCACAAGAGTTTCTCTTTGATAGCATGATAAAAAAATAACAGGTCTTATCTTTTGATATTCTTTACGAATAAAAGAATCTAGAGGAGTGCCTCAGTTCTTTTCAAATAAAAAATAGAATAGAATGAATCAAAATTCTGCATATGTTGGACGTGTTATTGGAAATATTAGAACATCAAAATGGTGGAATCATCGTCGGTTTCGAATTATCTTAATTTCTGTTATTATTTTCATTATCTTTGTGATTACACTCTCTCTACTACTAAAATTTGTTATTCTCACTCCGAAAAAGGTTCAAGAAAGCACAAGTACTACAATATCAACAACAATTATACCACAGCCACGTAAGTCGTACAGAAAGTTCATTGAAAGCAATATGTACCTATTTTAGGATGGTCTAATACTAGTAAAATGCATCAGTCACGACGTCTTCATACATCCACATTATTACGGGATGGAAAAGTACTCGTCGTTGGAGGATATAATGGTTTAGTTTTACGAAATGCTGAGTTATATGATCCACTAACAGAAAATTGGACAATAATACACAATATGCATACGGAAAGATATGGACATACGATATCTAATTTGAATAATGGAAATATATTAATTTGTGGTGGTTATAATAATGACTTTCCTTCTAATTTAAACAGTTCAGAATTGTATGATTTATCGACAGAAACTTGGAAAATAACAAGTAATATGCATCATGCACGACATTATCATACGGCATCATTATTATCAGATGGAAAAATATTAGTTGCTGGTGGTGCTGTTGGTCTGGGTTCACGAGACAGTGCAGAATTGTATCATCCACCCAGTGAAAATTGGGTATTGACGAGTAAGATGAATTATGCCCGAAGAGGACATACAGCAACTGTATTGTCTAATGGAAAAATTTTGGTTACTGGTGGAAAAAGTAATGATTTGGCTTTAAATACTGCTGAATTGTATGATCCATTGACGGAAAATTGGACAGTAACGGGTAATATGAGTGAAGTACGAGAAGGTGGTCATACAGCGTCACTTTTATCCAATGGGCAAGTTCTAGTAACGGGTGGACATGATGGTAGTCGTATTTTAAATAGTGCTGAATTATATGATCCAACTAAAGGTATTTGGACAATGACTATGAATATGAGTAATGCATTAGAATATCATACAGCATCTGTCTTACAAGATGGAAAAGTTTTAGTGGCAGGTGGTTATAAAGGTAATTTGACTGAATTGTTTGATCCATCAACGGAAACTTGGGAAAATGCTGGTGAAATAAATGACTTACGCACATCACATACAGCAAATGTATTATTAAATGGTAAAGTTTTAATTATGGGTGGATATGATTCAACTTCTTTTCTCAATACTGCTGAATTATATGAACCATTAATCAATTAGATTATTATTTTTACCGTTCTTCTTTCGAGAGACAATACAACAAACGAAATAATTATCTTACTTATTTATTTATTTCATAAGTAATTTTCAAAGCTAATTAACAAATAACACCGAAAATATAAAACTAATAAAAATTAGTACCATTTCAATAAATTGAACATCGATAATTAAGTCCTAATTCACGACCATGTAATGAAAGTTTTCTGAAATAATTTTTTCCCAACGATCAGCATAACGGAACAGGCGTGAACATCGACATATGAATTGATATTCAATAGAACTTCCTAATTGTTCATTAGTTGACATAGGAAATGATATTCGACATTCACCGTTATATAAATAATAGTAACGCTCGTCGAAGCAGACTCGCTAAGCCCTCGACTGAACCATTGACTGGAAATACAATAGTCTTATATGCATTTTATGCAAAAAAAGACAGAAGTATAACCTTTGAAAGGGTCCCCAGAGACTGATCTTCATTCGCCTCACAGTCTTCAAAACAACCAAAAGACTACTTGTGTTCCTTTTGATTATTCAATGTTCTTGGCTGACAAGCACATAATTGAGGGTGTTGCTACTAAAAAGTATCGAAAGTTAATTAGAATTTTAGGAGCATCTCGCGGATGAGATTATCAGCGTCCGAACATCTGAAGTTATCTCCTTGTTAAAAAGCTTGAAGACCTACGAAAACTTTCAATATATCGAGGCTCAGCATTTCAGACTGCTCTCCAGTATGTAACTTGTGAATGAGTGTATTTTTGAATTATTGGTCTTTGGTATGCGAGAGTCAACCGACTGTGCTTTTGTTTTTCCGTAATCAACTTTTTCTATGTAGGCCTGCTCTCAGCCGCGGATGAAATAATTTCTTCATCTCTGTCACGTCCCTGCGCCTTCATCCCTCCCAAGCGATGTCTCATGAAACTTTGAGCATTTTGAGAAGAAATGATTTTTTACCCTTGACCCTGAGACAAACATACAAACTATTTTTTTCATATGACCCTCCTTTCCTTTCAGTCGAGCGAATAAAAACTAAGATTTTTCAATGGACCAAATGGCATTGATGATGTTGATGAACTAATTTCAATTTGAAATAGAATTCTAATAGCATCTCGATCATTTCGAAAACTATCAGCAAATATAAATGAAACTTGTAAATCAAGACTTGTTGATAAGAAATAATTAAATGATAAAAGATCACCAATATTATCTTTTATCATCATTGAATCATTCATCAATAAACCTTGTCCACGATAAACAATTATTTTTATTGTTGATTGTTCTATTTTGAAATATATTTATTGAATTTATTGATGAAGATATTTAAGAAAAAATTCTGTTGTTAATACAGTTTGTATATCTTGAATAATGCTTTATTAAATTACAGAATAGATAAATGATTTTTTTGTACACGATCAAATAACTTTTCATAGATCATAACTATGTTGAAATTCACCGATTATTTTTTATATTCTTTTATTATAAACATATTGTTGACAACAATAGTTAATAAATGTTACTTTGACATTTGAAATAAATTGAATTTCCAAAATAACTTCTTTAAATAATTGAGAATACATAAATAACAGAATCGAGTTCATTTGTGTTCTTTGTGTTAGGGATGGTATTAATTGGTTTTATAATAATATCAATATGACAAATAGTTTCTTCAAGTGTATTTCATATTGATTCAATAACAAATAAAATTCCTTTCACTTTCTTTGATAAATTTATTCCATCTTTATCTTTTCATTGATTATTATCATATACAAAAATCTTCTCAAATTGCGAAATATCTTTAATAAGAAGAAGAATCTTTCAAATAATAGAATTGAGAATAATCATAAATACATCTTCACCTTTAATATTACTAAGAAAATCAACACATTCATATAAATCAAAAGATATTTCAATTAAATTAAAACATTTTTGTAAATGATTAATTAGAATATTTATTTGAAATAAATATACGTAAATTCAACCAAATAAAAATAAAGTTTTTCTACTAGAAGAATTTGTCTATGTTCTAATAGATTTCTATGGTAATATCACATGGTGATGTTTTGTGTTTTTCCATTGAATTTTGTTATGTGTTAAGGCAAATGAAAAATAAAAACAATGTCGATAGTGAATAATATATTCAGTCTTTTCTTATCAATTTTTTTCTCAAAAAGAAAACAAAAAATATGCAATGATATTTCTATAATAAATTTAAAGATATTTTTTTACTGTTTGTTTGTCATTAATGATTTGACAAATCATTCAAAGTAGAGTTCAATTATGATATTGACCAATAATAATTTTGCACTTATGGTATTACGTTATTCGAATAACGTTTTCTTTTCTTGAATAAAATATTTATAGTTTTATCAAGAAATCAATTGATAATAAAAGATGAATTATCAGATTTTGTTTGTTCCCTATCAATTCTTTCGAAAGCATTTTATTTCAAACAAATAAAAGTAAATAAATCTTCATTTTCAAATCAATCAATCAAAAATAAACAAGAAAAGAATTGCTATTTGTATTCAATTCGAACTGTTCCCTTTCGCAAAAGATTAGAAACATATTTTATGAAAATCGAGATTCAAATGTTGTTGTGATTTTATGATTTTTCTTCACAAGTTTCGCATATTTGTTTAAATATATTCATATAGTTCTATATCATTGAAATTCATTTATATTTTCGTAAATAAAATATATGATTATTTAAATTTTTTAACTTTTTATTCAAAAGATTTACAATCGCCTTCGCTATTGTTGTATATGCGACAAAATATTTTATTTTTAAATTAATCCTTTAGAAAAANCAACTCAGGTACAGTGACTTTGAACTGATTTACGAGTACATCGATATGCGTTTGAAATGCTTGAGAACTAAGTACTTGATTTGTAATAAATTTAGTTTGATAGAATGATTGAAGAGAATCATAAACTGTTTGATTTGCTACACGACATAATGTTGATAAAAGTTGGAAAAAAGATTGAGAATGATAACGAATATCATGAGTATATAAGAGTTTCGGTGAGGATTGAGCAAACTGAAGATCAATCCAAGACGAAGTGACAAAGTGACTCAAACAAACTTCATGATATTCTGGTACAATATATGAAATCAATCGATTTTCTATTGATATTTGATTACAAGGACAATTGAGTGTCAATGAATATTGATCATCAAGACGAAGAAAATCTTCTAGAGAAGGTGAACGAACAGTAACATGAATTGTTTGTCGTCTAAGTAATGTAAAGACAGTGAGAATAATAACAGCAGAAAGCATCAAGATTAGATAAAGTCGTGTCGTAGTGTATTGTTGGTGAAGAATATTTGTATCGTTTGTTGAAGGAATACTTTTGAATAGATTCAATTCGATCAATTTTTGTTTCAATAATCGAAAAAGTTTTTTTATCCGTTCGTTGATTGTGTAAGATTCTGAAAAATAAATTCAAACAATTTCTCTGTTGCTCACTGTGAATTTTCTTCATTTAATGTCATTTTTATTTACCTCGATTAAGTCTATTGTTTGTATCTTGTGTGGTAATTGTTCGCCGTCGACTGAGACGAAATTTTTGAATCAATGGTAATATTGTTTTAATGATGACAGGACAAATATTAGTTAAAATGGATGATAAACCACCATAGAGACCAATTAGGAGTGTTACAATTAATAAGAAACTATTTTCTTGAACAATTGTATATTGACATGAAGCGAGTTATCGAAGAATGTATATTTTATTCCATGAAATGGGACACTGCCCGGGTTGTTAAAATCTGGACGGCGCCTACTAAAAGGTAAAACACTTGTTATTGAGGCACCAGTCAGAAATAAATTTTGTGCAACTATATCTTGAATAAATGTTAGCGTTCTTAAAAATGTTTTTGGAGTCATTTCAACGAAATCGGCTAATAATAAATCAATATGAAGTTGAAAAAAATCTTGTGTAAGCAGTTGGGATTGAATCATTTCTGTCTGGAGAAATGTTTTAACAGCACGTGTGATAGTCTCTTGTGTTAATTGACAAAATGTTCCAAGTGTTTTAAATTGGAATACAGCTATTCGATGAAAATCAGTTTGAATTGAATTGTTCCAAGTTTTCTTGTACAAATTGAATAATTGTTGGAAAAATCTCTCCGAAATAAAGTCACTTTGACATAATTCATGATAAACAGGCTCAATGGCAACAAATTGTTTGTACTTTACCGCTACTGTTGTACAAGGACAATACAAAGACACTCCTTTACGCAGACTTGAATATTTGACAAATGAAGGAGATTTGATTATAATCGTATTTTCACGAGATTCAAGAGAATAATAGAATGCTATTATAACAAATGATGCGACTAAAAGAATCAAATACAGATGTGTCGATCGACGTTCATTTTGTATAACAGATTCATCTTCAATACCACTTTGGAATAAATTTAGTTCACTTAGAGAAGATTTGCACAATGTCTGATACATGCGAAACTTGATTTTCAGTGACATTGTTGCGTTAATATTATAAATCTGAAGAACTAGCCTCTGGTGAAATGTGCCAACAGATTCTTTCAAATTATATTGATATTTATGCTTTCGGAGGGAAAGAACGAGAAATGTTTTAAAACGCCATAAGGTTCTGTATAACATACAGTGAGAGCAACCGAAAGGAAATGCTTGCATGGAGGTGGCATTCACGACTAAATAATAGATGTAAAACCGAATTCTCCCTACAAAGAATGTTAGAGATCCTATACATTTAAGTCATACTAACGCACTTTGCCAAATAAAAACGTATTTTATGATATTCTATACATTGATAGATTCTACCGAATTATCAGAACATTTTTAAAACATTAAATTCATCGAACGACTTTATAAAAAAAAGTCAATGCTGCCCAAAACTTTTACAGCAATCATTCTATGAAAAAAATGTTGTTTTTTTTTGTGAAAGCTACAAAGTGAGAAGCTTTTTAATCTAATTGTGAAAATATTGACAATGTTTTTCAAGTAAATCTTTCACACAGATAATATATCCTTCTGATCAAAAATAACTAGACCCGGTGTTTATCCTATATTATCACTATCAATTGTTTGTTTTGACAAAGTAGATAGTGAATCGGAAAGCCCGTCAAATTTCCAACAAATCTATATAGGCACATCTTTTATACGCATACTCGAATTGATAAAGAGAACTCACCAATCGTTGTTTTTTCTTTTCTGGCGAATTCTCAATGTCAAAACAATGAAGAATATGCATATCGTGTAGTAGTAGCACCAGCACTTCTTCAATGTATCTTTTGTCATCTTATATCTTTGACCGTATACATAAGATTGTTGTACATTAAACTCATGACAAGTTTACTAAAGATTTATTCATGGATTTCAATCATTTTTCCATGGTTTTCTTCGTTACTTTATCTATTCTTACCTGGTGAAACAATGAAATATTTTGGTCATTCACCTACACCATCAGGTGAATTTTGGGTACAAGTTGTAGCAAGTGGAGATATNTCATGGATTTCAATCATTTTTCCATGGTTTTCTTCGTTACTTTATCTATGCTTACCTGGTGAAACAATGAAATATTTTGGTCATTCACCTACACCATCAGGTGAATTTTGGGTACAAGTTGTAGCAAGTGGAGATATCCTCATTGGATTTCTTGCTTTAGTTGAACTAAGAACAAAATATAATGATGTATCGAAACTAATTCTACAATCAATTGCTATTTATACTATATTTCATATGTCTACTTTTTGATATGATCACGCTTATCGAAAAAATCACCCTTATGTCTGTGTTTCGTATATGATCTTCTTAGTTATGTGTATTGTTGTTTGCATATGGTGGGGTTGGTGGAAATCACCTTATCAGTTAAATAATACTACAGTTTTCGAAAATAAAAATAAATACAGATTCCTTTCTTTTTTTACCAACGTTTGAATTTTATTTTAACCGTTAACTCTCTCTCTCTCCTAGTCGCGCTAGAAGGTAGGTTCGATCTTTGGTGAATTTGACCATACCAGCAACATAGTCGTATGTGAAAGATACATTTTAAGATCAAAAATGAAAATAACTATATGATGTTATTTGTTATATTTTGCATCAGAGAGTATCCATGTGACAAAAAATAGTTATTTTCAATATCTATATTAATAAAGTACAACTAGTAGACTTTTCGTACTGCTCAAAGTAGTTTCGAATACTTTCTTAATTTCAAATACTTATTTTTAATTTATATATTTGAAGAAGTATGTTTTTCTATTTTATTGACTTTCTAAAGTAGGGGTGGCACATTTACGTTTATTTGAAATTAACGTGAACGGATTCCGTTGACCGTTGAGATCAACGTTAACGAAACCCATTAGTCTTAATATTGACCTCAACGAGTTTGACCTAACTAGGGTTAGGGCATCTAATTTAATTTTAGTTAATTAACGAACATTAATTAACAGATTTCGTTAACGTTGATTTCAACGGTTAACGGATTTACTGAAACCCGTTAACGGTTAAGATTAACGTTAAATAATTCCGTTAATTAACTCAAATTAAATTCAATGGTCCACCCCTATTTCCAACACTCCAAACTCTGTGTATTCACTTTTATTTTATTTCTTATAAGCCTCTGAACCAAACGCCTAGTCGTTGACATACACGCTTCCACTCACTCATCTACTTCGACTTCACTGTCGAAAGCTATATATTCATTTTCTTAGATCATTTCTTCAAAATAATTCACTTTGTGTTACTGTGATTCTTAGAAATAAACAAAAAACAGGACATGACATCTTATGCGCTACCAGAGTTAAAGAATATTTGCCAAGCTTGATTCCTACTCGTTTGGAATACTATTAACGTGTTAATACCTACGAGAACTTACTAACAAAGTGAAATAATCTTTTTGATTTTGATTTACACATTTCCTTTGAAANGATGATATTGATTACTTAATTTCGATTTGAAATAAAATTCTAATAACATCTCAATCATTTCGAAAACTATCAGCAAATATAAATGAAACTTATAAATCAAGATTTGTTGATAAGCAATAATTAAATGATAAAAGATCACCAAGATTATCTTTTATCATCATTAAATCATTCATCGATAAACCTTGTCCACGATAAACCATTATTTTTATTGTTGATTGTTCTACTTCGAAATATATTTATTGAATTTATTGATGAAGATTTTTAAGAAAAAATTCTGTTGTTAATACAGTTTGTAGATCTTGAATAATGCTTTATTAAATTATAGAATAGGTAAATGATTTTTTTGTATACGATCAAATAACTTTTAATAGATCATAACTATGTTGAAATTCACTGATTATTTCTCATATTCTTTTATTATAAACATATTGTTGACAACAAGAGTTAATAAATGTTTCTTTGACATTTGGAATAAATTGAATTTCTAAAATAATTTCTTTAAATATATGAGAATAATCATAAATACATCTCCATCTTTAATATTACTAAGAAAATCAACACATTCATTTGAATCAAAAGATATTTCAATTAAATTAAAACAATTTTGTAAATGATTAATTAGAATATTTATTTCAAACAAATATACGTAAATTCAACCAAATAAAAATAAAGTTTTTCTATTAGAAGAATTTGTCTATGTTCTAATAGATTTCTGTGGTAATATCACATGGTGATGTTTTGTGTTTTTCCATTGAATTTTGTTATGTGTAAAGGCAAATGAACAATAAAAACAATCTCGATAGTGAATAATATATTCAGTCTTTTCTTATCAATTTTTTCTCAAAAAGTAAACAAAAAATATGCAATGATATTTTTCTAATAAATTTAAAGATATTTTTTACTGCTTGTTTGTCATTAATGATTTGACAAATCATTCAAAGTAGAAATCAATTACGATATTGATCAATAATAATTTTGCACTTATGGTATTACGTTTTCTTTTCTTGAATAAAATATTTATAGCTTGATCAAGAAATCAATGGATAATAAAAGATGAATTATCAGATTTTGTTTGTTCTCTATCAATTCTTTCGAAAGCATATTATTTCAAACAAAAGTAAATAAATCTTCATTTTCAAATCAATCGATCAAAAATAATCAAGAAAAGAATTGCTAGTTGTATTCAATTTGAACTGTTCTCTTTCGCAAAAGATTAGAAACATATTTTATGAAAATCGAGATTCAAATGTTGTTGTGATTTTATGATTTTTCTTCACAAGTTTCGCATATTTGTTTAAATATATTCATATAGTTCCATATCATTGAAATTCATTTATATTTTCATAAATAAAATATATGATTATTTAAATTTTTTAACTTTTTATTCAAAAGATTTACAATCGCCTTCGCTATTGTTGTATATGCGACAAAATATTTTATTTTTAAATTAATCCTTTAGAAAAATGTTCAGTTGAATTCGGAAAATATTTGTTCCAATAGGGAAAACACTTTTCTTTTTCTTGTTTATAAATACCATCACAAAATTCACATCCCGCAAAGTGTAAAACGAAAGGACGCCATTCTTGCAGTTTCTTTGCTTCTTCCCAGTAATAATTTATGCCAAATTTTTGTTCAAAAAAGACTCTACGTCGAAATGTTATATCTTCGTGCAATAAAGTAGCAAATGCATTTTGATCGACTAAATGTCGTCTATAATTTTTCAGAGTTGATTTCATTTTTTCTTCTCCATATTTACCTAAATCCAAGACTTGTTTCATCAAATTTCTTGACCATTCATTATTTCGTATGAACATAACACCACTATTTATTCCCAATAAAGAATCCGTTTCGTTGTATAATTTATAATGATCACCATATAAAATAAGATCATATGATATGTAATCATGAAAAGGGATATCAAAATTCATATCAAGTATTAATGTATCAATATCAAACCATAGAATCCAATCATAATTTAAATTATTTTCTAGTATATAAAGTAACAATGCTATTTTGTTCCATGCACCGGTCAATAATGGATCAACTTTAAACATGTTGAAATGAAATGAAAATCCTTTCATTTGACAATATTGTAATTTGTTTTTGATAGATTGAATATTGACGAAATCTCCATGAGGACCTTTACACGATGAAGGTGGAATAGCTGTTACCAACAATATTGATACGTTTGCATTTTTCGCAATTACTCTCCATTTTATCAGATATAAACCTAGAAATATTATACAAATGGTAACAAAGAATCGTAGCACATGTTGCATGATCATCTATAAAAGATAAAATGAGTAAATCCCATCAACAGAAGAATTAGTTAAGTTAAAAATGTTATCATCAATCAGTTATCTCATATACGCTTCCAGCCAGACTTTGGTCTATGAAATTTATCGTATTGAACGAGTTGTTGATCGACTGTTCGATAACAAATTAGTACGTTTTTCGTTACAGACAATGCGAACAGTTTTTGTCAAAAAACTTCAGCTACCAATATCTCTAATGAATAAACACAGATGAAAAAGAAAAGATAAACAAAAAGAGAACTATATGGGTAACCCTCATTCAACTAAATTAGTCGAACGAAAAATACACGGTTCTATCAGTAGAATAAAGCATCCACGATTATCATGGATTTTATTCTATTGATAATCGTAGAAAACAAGTCAATGAAATATTAACAAACGAAAGAAAAATATTCTTATCCTTAACTACAACGATGATTACGTTCAGGTAGCCTCATAAATAGAGGTCTAAATGTCTTTAGGATCTCATCTTCGTGTGAAACATCTAAAAAAAATATCGTTTATTGCAATGTTCCGCATTATTCCGTTTTTACAATAGGCATATATGTATGTACGATGAAAATGAAGTTTCTAACACTATCGAGTTCATAGGAAATTTGATTTTGTGACAAGTTTGAAACTAGATATTTATATCGACAAAATCCAGTAATGAATTTAGTTCCGCAATGCAGCAATATGTGCCACGGTGATATACTAATATAAGGTTATAACAATATAGGACTATAGTAGTACGTCTGATATTGCGATATATACGGTCTATGGAGTGTGACGATGAATAATATCATTTCTTTTTGTCCTTTTCTGTTCATCTCTCTATCTAAGCATGTGTCGTATTGTAAAGTAGACACGGTTGAGATGTGAGTAAGGTCAATAAACGCTTGCATCTCGAGAAGAGGTCAGCTAGTCTGTCGTTACATACGGTATGTGTGATATGATGACGATGATGATATGATTTCTTTTTGTTCTCTTCTGTTCATCTTTCTCTTCTTCTATCTATTTAAGCGTGTGTCCTATTGTAAAATAGACACAGTTTAGATGTGAGTAAGATCAATAAACATTAACAGCATGAGAAGCGGTCAGCTACTTAACCGGTTTGTCGTTACATACGGTATGTGTGATATGAAGATATACTATCACAAAAGTGTAGTTGTATATCATTGTATCACAATAGCGCATGTATTGTTATACGTATATATCTTTGTATTATTTTAAATCAAGATAGTCATTCTAGTGATAATGCCAAAAAAGACTATTTCTCTACAAACTGATGTACTTTTATAATAAATGGTAGAGAGAAGAGTTATATCTTTTTTTGTAAGTTGATAAGAACGTTATATATTTAGTATGAGTACCAAACATATACATGTATCAATTGTCATCGCAACTCAGTTGAGTAGCGGTTTTCTGGAGAATAGTTTTCCAATCCACTTCCGAATATAAATCGTCGAAAACGTCGGTATTAGTAAGCTAGAACCTACACATAATGGCCATTTTACTTCTGCTTTGTATTTGTAGTTCACGTTCGAGCTTAGAACTTGTAGATTTCCATCATGAAAGATAATAATCGTTACAATATTGAGCAGCAAAAAGATTATCATATGTTGACACATAATGTGATAACTTTCCCGTTCTATCCTTATCGAAAGACCGCTGTCTGTAAGCTGTTTCGAGGCACATTTTGCGGTAAAGATAGATAGATAGTTACTCAACATCGCTGTAATAACATGCAACTAAAATGGTGTCGGACTGATTTATGAATTAAAATGATGTATTGTACTGCTTGTATCGTGGTGATAGATTAATTGCGAGAAAAAAATATATACTAAACAAAAATTGATTTCTGTGAAGACGATATCTTGACACTTTTCGATGTGTTTACGGTACAATATCTCACAGAAGAAGAAAAATAAACTGAAATATACTCGAATGAGAATAAGTTTTAACAGGGAATGATTGAGAAGTAGTAAAGTAGTTTCCAGTCTCGACAGTCTTGTTTGTCATGGGGAAGTTTACGACCATTGTATATTGACTAAAGCGCGACACAAGAGGCAGAATAGATAGATTAAATCAATATGTTTGGAGTTTCCTTCGTTTCGATAAATAAACTGCGTGAGAATCAGAATTGTCCACAGATCTGATAGAAACCAACTAATACCGAGAACAATCAACATACGGGCGAATAAAAATTTGAGAAGGCAAACCCTTGGATATTCTATCAGATCATGTCGATAATATGTTGTTAGCAAGTCGCGCGTTATTCGAGCAAAGTAGATCAGTTTTTTTTGCGAAAACTATTGACTGATTTGAAAAAGTGACCAGAAACGAAGAAGAATAATGCCATTAAGAAGGAACCATAGGGATTGATAAATATTCTTAGAAAATAATAATGAGCACCTAGAACGTACAGCATGCCAAAAGCCTTTAACAAACCTATTTCTTTATTCCTCATGAATTGTCGTTTGCAAAATATATGATCTAACAAAACAAGTAGCAAAACGAATTACATATAGGACTGACGATGAACACGCTTCAAATCGAGTGTTTCACAATTTGTAATGGCCTTCAAACTAGCCATCGCTGTTAATTATACTGTATACTCTTGCTAAAAAATACCACGTAGCAGAGACAGAAGACAACAATAAGTACTGTATAGAAAAAAGAGAATATCTATACAATTTACTGAGCAATAGATAATGTTTTTGTTTTCAGAACAGCAAGCAACACAAAAATATCCTATCGTCATTGAAACGGATACATTATTTAGTTGCATATCAACGTTTACACTCAGTAATCCATGCAAGTAAAATGATATCCAATATAAAGATGTGTAAGACGAGACCGGTGAGAATATTTATTATGTGATTGATAGTGAACGATAGAAATGAAATACTTATCTGTTCCGTATATCGCCAGGATTTCGATCCGCACCCATTGAAATTTGATTTTTTGTAATAGCACGGACTCGTAGGAATAAAATCCTAATTTTATATATCACCAAGTCATATGTTTTCTTCTTTTAGATTTCATTTTTCGTCTAGAAAACTATGCCACCGCTAGGAGCAAGCATTAACTATGGGGAAAACTTACGTCATTCTGTTGATATTTATATTTATCTTGTAGTACAGTATATTATTCAATGTTTCATTATAATATATATAATAGTTCAAGCTCTATGTTACTTCGAGCGGCTGGTGCTTGTATTCGTTCGATTACGTTTACGACCTCGCGTTTGTCCAACGCTACGCGATGTGTTACCTGTACCAACAGACGAGCTTAGCTACCCTTTTGTCGCTGTTCAATTGCCGATGAAAAACGAAATCGAATGTTGCGAAGCAATTATCAATCATGCATGTAACTTAGACTGGCCACGAAGTCGGCTTTTCGTCCAAGTAGTCGATGACTCGACGGACGACGAAGCAAAAGCACTTGTCGAGAAATGTATTCAACAGTGGGAGTGTCGTAGATTTCCAATAGGCATCTCTCGACGGCCTAATAATCAAGGTTTTAAAGCTGGAGCTTTGTTACATGCAATGCCATCCATTTCTCAGGCCGAATACATTGCTATATTTGACGCTGATTTCTTACCGAACAAAGATTTCCTTCTGAAAACAGTTCCCGCTCTAATGTATGATCCAGCAGTTGCTTTTGTACAGGCACGATGGACATTTACAAATGCTCAAGAATCATTTCTTACGCGTATGCAAGAAATTTTTCTTAATTTTCATCACAAATGTGAACAAGAGTGCAGATATCGTGCATCGTCATTTATTACTTTTAATGGAACTGGTGGCGTATGGCGAACAGCAGCTATTGAACAAGTAGGTGGATGGCATACAGATACACTGGTGGAAGACTTAGATTTGGCGCTACGAGTTTACATTAACGGATGGCAAGCTGTTTACATGAAGGACGTCGAATGTCTTAACGAGCTTCCTCCAACACTATCTGCTTATCTATCTCAACAACATCGCTGGATTTCTGGTCCAATTCAGATAGCGAAAAAACTCACTGGAGAAATTATTCGGTCAACACATATATCTTGGTTTGAAAAGCTCAGTTGTCTCTCGTACATTTTTCGAAACTATGTTCATATTGTGAATATTTTATCATTTACTGTCATCACTCCACTCTCGTTATGGATATCTGAATGGTATGTTTACACTGCCGTTAGTCTTTACATTTTATTTACAGCCACTATATTTGTTGTACGGTACACGCGTGATGGAATATATCTCGCATTACCATACATCTTCTTTATGAATGCCATGTCTCTACATAACACTTCTGCTATCATATCTGGTTTATTCAACTATGGGCTTGCGAAGCAATGGATTGTAACACCGAAATTTGGTAATGGAAACCAAACAATGTCTTCGACAAAACAACCAATAAAACAAGCGATGACCGTAGCAGTTCAGAATCAACCGTCAATGATAACAACGGTCGTTTCATCTAAGAGAAAATCGTGTTTGAATTGCTTGAAAGTTATTATATCTTTCGCTACTGATCCACTAATCAAGATGAATCGACGAATGTGTCGAACACGGCACTCATTCCGCATTAGTAAGCGAAATTTTTGCATGGCCACTTATCTGTTTGGTATTTCATATGGATGCTGTCAAAAAGATTTCTATTTCACCAGTATCTACATGTTTTTGACTGCTATCCTGTATCTGAGCATGGCCTTCGGCTATATGGGAAGATTCACATAGGACAGTTAGTATCATTTGATACAAACTATTTTTTCTTCTAAATCAATCCTATGAAGAATTATTGTTCATTGACGCCTTATTTGCTTCCCTTTTAAAATAAATACATTGTATGTGGGTGGATGTAGAGAAAATAACTATATTTCATGTACAGGGTGATAAATAATATTATTCTAGGGGAGTAACACTATGATCTCGAGTCGAAGATATCACAAATTTTATACCAAATGAAAGCTCGTGAAAAATGGGGTTTAGTGATACTAAATAGTAGGACTTTGAAGAACTTTCTTGTATCAAACTTTTAAAAACAACGAAGTTCAAAAACACGTTAAAAATCATTTTTCATAAGTTTTGAGACATTGAAAACGAAATAAAAATGGTAACGATCATGATATATGACTATGACTCACACAACAAGATGGTTCTCCGTCTTTCTGAAAGTTATAGTCGGCAGAAATCTCAGTGTTTTTCCATTTGTTATTTCAAATGACTGGTGCTTATGATACCGAACAACGAAGAATGATTGACAGTATGAATACAGTAAGAAATAGGTAGACAAGAGTTAAATGAAGCTGAACTAATATTGATGAATTTATCGTTGTTGGTAATAGATTCTATTTTGAAACAATCGAGAGAAAAATGTCAAAAACAATCTATTTATACTGAGCACAGTATTAATTGTGAATTGCAAGATCTTTTGTAAAAATGTCTTTAATATATTTCAGAACCAGAAAAGACATATCACAAACGATAAATTTATAAGTAATCTATCTATGTATCATGACTGTTAAAAAATTCAGTAGTACTTTTGAAGAAAAATATTTTTAAAAGCATTGAGATATATGATAGATTATGCATTTTTCATTGGAAGAAATACTTAGATTCACAATCAAAGACAAGTATCCCAATGTTTACAAGCAACGTTCGTCATTGCGGCTCACTTCACCCTCGACTGTGCAAGAAAAAACTAGTTTTCTGCATCGTTAGGGATGCTAACTAGCCCAGTATCTTCGTACGGACGAAAAATTCACTTTTTTGTTTTAGTATGAACTATTAATTTCTGAGCCCGCCATGACTTAACGACGCCAGGCTATCCTTAAAATACGCTACTTAGGAACTCGCATAGTGAAGAACCTGAAAATCTATAGACACGATCCTGTCTGAATCAGACTTGGGTATCCCCATAATATAGGACTTGAGAACCTATGAGTACTCCGAATTTGCGCCGCATCAAAACTGTAGGCTACTACGGCTTCATGCCGCGCAGAGACCGTTCGGTTCACCCATAGTGGGCTATGTGAGGTCAGATGGATCTATCGGGAAAATGCATCATATGATGGCTGAAAATATCGCACAATACGCGATTAGTAGACCTCAAAGGTAGTAGCACTAAACTGCGTCTTACGAGGAGCCATGGATATCGTCAAAATATCCGTTTATATGTGTTTGACCTTTGACCTCGGCAGAAACAAACGAATAAGCCAAGCTCCTAACTTTTCGACCGTTCTATTTAACATTGTTGTTGTTTTTGTTATGATTTCGATCCTTCATGAACTCGTTCTCCCTTTTTTCTTTTGTCTTTTCTTTTCTTTTATATGACAATATTTTTTTAAATATATCTTCCACACGCAAAAGATGTGCTGTCTTTTGGGAACAACATCTTTTTTGTATGTATCTCCTATTCCAAAATGCTTTCCAACTTTCCAAAAACCAGAACTAGCGAGTAAAAAACCTACGGTAGCCCACACCAAACAGCTTTTCGACACTCTCAACCTCACTTAGCACATGGTTGGCCACCATCCATGACAAAATAATGTAAACATTTTCAATTCTTCTCTTGCTTAAGGTAAACAATCGGCTGCGTCATGAATTTTTAATTTGCCGTAATTAACTCTGATAATGGCTACTCGATGTAGTTGTTGTTATTGTTGATATAAATGATAATAATGATAATTATTTTCTCCTTTAGAATCAGTAAGAGACGAAAATTGACTCCATAAAACTACTTCGCTCATTTATTGAAGGCACGATAAGTTACAAACTGACATATATGTTTCTACTTGACGTTTCTAAATGGATTGATGGACTACAGTTTTGATACTATAAAGATCCCTCATCCAATCAGCATCGAACTTCAAAACTCTTTTCAAACGATGTTTCATAAAGTTTTAAGCATTTTCAAGAAAAATGTTTTTTTGATCTTTGACCTTTGACTCTAGGACAAACAGAATGACACAAACAAGATTTTCTTACGTGACCCTCTTTTGCAGTCGAGGAAATATCAGATTTGAAATCAACGTTAAAAGTTGCACCGATTCATATATATCTTAAATAGTTTTTAAAAAAGTTTTTTTTAAAACCTCGGGGGGTGGCCTAGT
>CAJNOJ010000259.1:67765-142543 GCA_905250025.1 Adineta ricciae
TAGAGAATAAACCCTTGGGTTTATCAGTTTGCAACGTATAACAAACCCTTCGTGGGTTTTTGAAGAAAAAAGGGTTGATCTAGGGGTAGATCAGGTTGATGAACAAATTTTTCAGTCATAAACCCTTTTTGAGGGTTGATTAAACGCCGGATTTTTTTTTCAGTGTTGTAAATTCCCATCATGAAAGATAATAATCGTTACAATATTGAGCAGCAAAAAGATTACCATATGTTGACACATAATGTGATAACTTTCCCGTTCTATCTTTATCGAAAGACCGCTGTCTGTAAGCTGTTTTGAAGCACATTTTGTGATAAAGATAGATAGATAGTTACTCAACATCGCTGTAATAACATGTAACTAAAATGGTGCCGGACTGATTTCTGAATTAAAATGATGTATTGTACTGCTTGTATCGTGGTGATAGACTAATTGCGAGAAAACAATATATACTAAACAAAAATTGATTTCTGTGAAGTCGATATTTTGACACTTTTCGATGTGTTTACAGTAAAATATCTCACAGAAGAAGAAAAACAAACTGAAATATACTCGAATGAGAAGTAGTAAAGTAGTTTCCAGTCTCGACAGTCTTGTTTGTCATGGGGAAGTTTACGACCATTGTATATTGACTAAAGCGCGACACAAAAGGCAGAATAGATAGATTAAATCAATATGTTTGGAATTTCCTTTGCTTCGATAAATAAACTGGATGAGAATCAGAATTGTCCACAGATCTGATAGAAACCAACTAATACTGAGAACAATCAACATAAGGGCGAATAAAAATTTGAGAAGACAAACCGTTGGATATTCTATCAGATCATGTCGATAATATGTTGTTAGGAACTCTATTTTTAGATATCTTTGGAGAACGTGCTAAGCCGTAGTGAAGAAAAACTGATATAGGAAATATGGTAATAGTAAGTCGCGCTTCATTCGAGCAAAGTAGATCAGTTTTTTTGCGAAAACTATTGACTGATTTGAAAAAGTGACCAGAGACAAAGAAGAATAATGCCATTAAGAAGGAACCATAGGTATTGATAAATATTCTTGGAAAGTAATAATGAGCACCTAGAACCTACAGCATGCCAAAAGTCTTTAACAAACCTATTTCTTTATTCCTCATGAATTGTCGTTTGCAAAATATACGATCTAACACAACAAGTAGCAAAACGAATTACATATAGGACTGACGATGAACACACTTCAAACCGAGTGTTTCACAATTTGTAATGGCCTTAAAACAAAGCCATCGCTGTTAATTATACTGTATACTGTTGCTAAAAAATACCACGTAGCAGAGATACAAGACAGCAATAAGTACTGTATAGAAAAAAGAAAATGTCTATACAATTTACTGAGCAATATATAATGTTTTTGTTTTCAGAACAGCAAGCAACACAAAAATATCCTATCGTCATTGAAACGGATACATTCTTTAGTTGCATATCAACGTTAACACTCAGTAATGCATGCAAGTAAAATGATATCCGACATAAAGATGTATGTAAGACGAGACTGGTGAGAATATTTATTATGTGATTGGTAGTGAGCGATAGAAATAAAATACTTATCTGTTTCGTATATCGCCAGGATTTCGATCCGCACCCATTGAAATTTGATGCTTTGTAATAGCACGGACTCGTAGGGATAAAATCCTAATTTTATATATCACCAAGTTATATGTTCTCTTCTTTTAGATTTCATTTTTCGTCTAGAAAACTATGCCACCGCTAGGAGCAAGCATTAACTATGGGGAAAACTTACGTCATTCTGTTGATATTTATATTTATCTTGTAGTACAGTATATTATTCAATGTTTCATAATAATATATATGATAGTTCAAGCTCTATGTTACGTCGAGCGGCTGGCGCTTGTATTCGTTCGATTACGTTTACGACCTCGGGTTTGTCCAACGCTACGTGATGTGTTACCTGTACCAACAGACGAGCTTAGCTATCCTTTTGTCGCTGTTCAATTGCCGATGAAAAACGAAATCGAATGTTGCGAAGCAATTATCAATCATGCATGTAACTTAGACTGGCCACGAAGTCGGCTTTTCGTCCAAGTAGTTGATGACTCGACGGACGATGAAGCAAAAGCACTTGTCGACAAATGTATTCAACAGTGGGTGTGTCGTAGATTTCCAATAGGCATCTCTCGACGGCCTAATAATCAAGGTTTTAAAGCTGGAGCTTTGTTGCATGCAATGCCATCCATTTCTCAGGCCGAATACATTGNTTCCGCTATATGGGAAGATTCACATAGGACAGTTAGTATCATTTGATACAAACTATTTTTTCTTCTAAATCAATCCTATGAAGAATTGTTGTTCATTTACGCCTTATTTGCTTCCCTTTTAAAATAAATACAAGGGTAAGGGTGGATGTGGAGAAAATAACTATATTTCATGTACAGGGTGGTAAATAATATTATTCTAGGGGAGTAACACTATGATCTCGAGTCGAAGATATCATGAATTCTATACCAAATGAAAGCTCGCGAAAAATGTTTTTTTTTTATGCTAAATAGTAAGACTTTGAAGAACTTTCGTGTATCAAACTTTTAAAAACAACGAAGTGTTCTTTCAAAAACACGTTAAAAATCATTTTTCATAAGTTTTGAGACATTGAAAACGAAAGAAAAATGGTAACGATCATGATATATGACTATGATTCACACAAAAGATGGTTCTTTGGCGTTCTGTTGTTCTCTCCACGTGATAGTAGTTATTTGAAATAATTTTTCGTTCTCCGTCTTTCTGAAAGTTATAGTCGACAGAAATCTCAGTGTTTTTCCATTTGTTATTTCAAATGACTGGTGCTTATGATACCGAACAACAAAGAATGATTGACAGTATTAATACAGTAAGAAATAGGTAGACAAGAGTTAAATGAAGCTGAACTAATATTGATCAATTTATCGTTGTTGATAATCGATTCTATTTTGAGACAATCGAGAGAAAAATGTCAAAAACAATCTTTTTATACTGAGCACATTATTAATTATGAATTGCACGATCTTCTGTAAAAATTTCTTTGATATATTTCAGAACCAGAAAAGATATATATCACAAACGATAAATTTATAAGTAATCTATTTATATATCATGACTTTTAAAAAATTCAATAGTACTTTTGAAGAAAAATATTTTTAAAAGCTTTGAGATATATGATAGGTTATGCATTTTTCATTGGAAGAAATACTTAGATTCTCAATCAAAGAAAAGTATCCCGATGTTTACAAGTAACGTTCGTCATTGCGGCTCACTTCACCCTCGACTGTGCAAGAAAAAACTAGTTTCCTGTATCGTTCGTCATGCTAACTAGCCCAGTATCTTCGTATGGACGAAAAATTTACATTTTTGTTTTAGTATGATCTATTACTTTCTAAGCCCGCCATGTCTTAACGACGCCAGGCTATCCTTAAAATACGCTACTTAGCCCTTTACGGCCGACTACCAGAAGACATCAAGCAAAATATCCTCTGTCTACATATTCTTTGTTTTTTAGGTGTAGTGGTTAGCGGATTTGGGCTTGAACTCTAAAGAACCGAGCCTAAGCGAAATGTCAATATGTTACCTTTCGGTACCATCCGGCCGTAAGGGATCAAAAACTGAGAGAAGTCACTTTGCTTCCGACGCTTGAGTTTCAGTATTTTAGTGTTAGTATAGATTCAGATTGTCATGCGCGGCCACATTTTTACTATTTGTCCGCCTCTTGCAGTTATAATCTGCGATATATCCCAGGAGCACTTGAAAACATACCACAATAGCGCAGATTTCACCCATTTCTCATGAAGAAACTCACGAGTTCACGCAGAATTTAGTGGAATTCATAGCTCATTGTAATAGTTATCTTACAGCCATTATCAAGAATTGTGGAAACTTAGAATCTGTGTGAACTTGTGAGTTTCTTCATGAGAAATGGGTGAAATCTGCACTATTGTGGTATGTTTTCAAGTACTCCAGGGATATGTTGCAGATTATAGCTGCAAGAGATGGACAAATAGTAAAAGTGTGGCCGCGCATGACAATCTGGACCCACACTAACACTAAAATACCGAAACTCAAGCGTGGGGAGCAAAGTCACTTCTCTCAGCGTTTAACCTCTTACGGCCGGATGGTACCGAAAGGTAACATTCTTGTTTTCTTTGTATTATATATTATCGCAGGATTATTGTTACTGGCGAAACATATTAATAATCCATCCTGAAAAGTTCCATAATAGGGGACTTCACATAGACTTTAATTGTTGTCCAGAAAAATAATAATTACGATTATATTGAAGTGTCAAGTAATATTTGTTTCATCAGACTATTTAGAGACAGACGATCAATAATGAACTTCAACACACGAACAATAAAACTCACAATACCTGTCCTTAATTATCATGAGAAGAGATCGATGTTTTGTCCTAATATGAACGAGTTCTTGATGAAATAGTTTTCCGATGTTACCGTTAGGCACCATCCGGCCGTAAAGGGTTAGGAACTCGCATAGTGAGGAACCTGAAGATGCATAGACACGATCCTGTCTGTATCAGACTTGGGTATTCATGCATATCCCCACTATATAGGACTTGAGAACCTATGAGTACTCCGAATTTGAGCCGCATCAGAACTATAGGCTACTACGGTTGCATGCCGCGCAGAGACCGTTCGGTTCGCCCACAGTGGGTTATATGAGGTCAGATGGATCTATCGGGAAAAGGCATCATATGATGGCTGAAAATATCGCACAATACGCGATTAGTAGACCCCAGAGGTAGTAGCATTAAACTGCGCCTTACGAGGAGCCATGAATATCATCAAAATATCCGTTTATGTGTGTTTGACCTTGGCGGAAACAAACGAATAAGCCACGCTCCTAACTTTTCGACCGTTCTATTTAACATTGTTGTTGTTGTTATGATTTCGATCCTTCATGAACTAGGTCTCCCTTTTTTCTTTTGTCTTCTCTCTTATTTTATATGACAATATTTTTTTAAATATATCTTACCCACACAAACGATATGCTGTCTTTTGGAAACAATATTTTTTTCGAAAATATCTTTTTTGTATGTAACTCCTATTCCAAAATGCTTTCCAACTTTCCAAAAACCAGAACTAGCGAGTAAAAAACATACGGTAGCCCACACCAAACAGTTTTCCGACACTCTCAACCCCACTGCACCCATGGTTGGCCACCATTTCCGCGATGTGCCCAGCAATGGCCAGTGTCCCCGTACCGTGCCCATCGTTGGCCACCATTCATGACAAAATAATGTGAACATTTTCAATTCTTCTCTTGCTTAAGGTAAACAATCGGCTGCGTCATGAATTTTTAATTTGTCCTAATTAACTCTGATAATGGCTACTCGATGTAGTTGTTATTGTTGATATAAATGATAATAATGATAATTATTTTCTCCTTTAGAATCAGTAAGAGACGAAAATTGACTCCATAAAACTACTTCACTCATTTATTGAAGGCACGATAAGTTACAAACTGACATATATGTTTCTACTTGAGGTTTCTAAATGCATTGATGGAGGACAGTTTTGATACTATAAAAATCCCTCACCCAATCAACATCGAACTTCAAAACTCTTTTTAAACGATGTTTTATAAAGTTTTAAGCATTTTCAAGAAAAATGTTTTTTTGATCTTTGACTTTTGACTCTAGGACAAACAGAAGGACACAAACAATTTTTTCTTACGTGACCCTCTTTTCGGTCGAGGAAATATCAGATTTGGAATCAACGTTAAAAGTTGCATCGATTCATATGTATCTTAAATAGTTTTTAAAAGTTTTTTTTAAAAACCTTGTACCCCTCCTCGGGGATGGCCTAGTGATTTTTCAGAGTTCTTAGGATAACTTGGCCATTTCTCGGCCGAGATATCAGTGAGACAATATTGCGGACAAAATTTTGGGTTCGCATGCAAGTAGTTTTCGAGAGTTATCATGTAAACGGACGGACATACTGACCGATTCTAGTAGTGTACTCACGTTTTGAGTACACAAAACAATCGATTTTAATCTTATTTTTCTCCTATATTTTTTAACATGGGTAACATTAGAAAAGGTCAAATGATTGTTTATTTTATTTAAAGAAAAATAGTTTAGCTAACTAATGGTTGTAACATGCATAAAGTCTATTTGGAAAATAATTTGTCAATGTTATGAAAACAAAATCATGAATTTGGAACAATGGGATTAAGATCAAGTAGGACACATTGAGGTAATTCATTTAATTGCCGATTTTTTGTTAAATATTCGTTGTCTGTTACTACTCCATCATGTTGCACTGTTCGCCCATCTCCTTTGAATAATTCATTAAGACCAACTTGATGATGTAAAAAGGCTCGAACTTCACTTAATGTTGGTCGTCGTTTCAACGCAAAAAATCGTTCGTTACTCATGAAATTTTCCGAGCCTTTTCCTAGATAGTAATTTTTAAGATTGTTTCCAGTTGGATCGATTTCTTCGTATGTTAAACTTTTAAGATCATTTTTATAAGATTCCCAAATTGTTGGATCAATTTCGGGATATGCTCGCAACATTAATTCAAAAATATTGTCCCATGTAGCTAACTTTACTTCATCATTATTTTTTTCTGATGAACCAAATGAAAAAACTATCAATTTAAATTTTTTACCACTATTAAGCTGATGACGAACATATTCAATTGAGTGTCCCGAACTAATCAATAATTCCAAATGAGATTTACCAAGAAAACCCCGTAGAGTATCATGATCCACAAGCCAGGAAAGACGTTTATTTGAGTCTTCTGACAGACAATCAAAATCCGAGTCTTTTTTACCTTTAGTAATACGACCATAGATGCCACTTAAGTCGAAAGATTCTGGTAATGTTTTAGCACCAGATTGAAATGCTCGAATATATTGGTCCATGATTATTGCTTGGTAAATTAGAATCACAAATAACCTTTTGAAAATGAAAAAGTACCCAGTATTTGTTTATATATCCTTTTCCTTTCGCTTTACAACGGTAGAAAACAATCGCTTCGTACACCTTTAACACTACACGCGATACTTATCCAATCATTGCAACAAGAAAGAAGAAAATGGCCAAGAAAGTAATGAATTTACTAGCGAAGCGTATACAGACGCATTAAAGTGAAAGTGAATGATACAAAGACACAGTGAAGTATTAAACATTTTTCGAAAGGCTGCTTTCCATTAGAACCTATGAAATAATAATTATGGATCGATCTGTTTAGAAGAAGTTCTTTGACAGGAGGGACCAGACTGTCCGGAGATGGTTCCGGGATTTCGATGCTTGATAGGTGATTTCAAAGGTCATATTGGGTGTATACAAGAGCAAAAACATCAGAGTATTATGTAAACAGAATAGTGGAGAAATCGCGGTAGCGAGTTTAACACTCAAAATCAACATGTCAAATTTTGTCTATTTTTGAGACCTTCTTTGTTCGATCAATATCTTTGTGAAATACAAACGAAATATACTAGTATTTTATAGCATTCGATAGCCCCGAATCTGCTTTACAAAATTCTCTAAATAACCATGGTTCACTTTAAGGACCGGCACGGTCGAAAAACTCGAAATACTAAAATTCGCGATTAATTTTGATACTCTATTTTTACGTATTTGGGCCAAAACTTCAATATTATACACATGATTCACGAAAATGAGACTAGATTCTGAAAGCCCGTGGAAAACTGAGTCGATTAGTATAATTTTTAAACAGATTCCTTGACTTTTTTTCGATCGATTTGCCACCCCTGGCACCCCCAGGCATCTGATTGGTGGCCTATAAAGAATGAGGGTTGCAGTATTTTATGAATATCTTAGTGATTTTTTAATCCTTTTGGCCATTATTTGCTTTTGTTCGATAGGGCATTTTCTTCTCTACAAAATTCAGTGGTTTTTATTTATTTAAATAGTTGCCATGACTTCCTTTTAACCGATACAATCGGCTGGTCCAAGATGAACAACTTTCAAAAAGTATCTGTTCAGGAATTTTCTTGACAGCACATTCGAGTTGATTAATAAGGGTCTTTTTAGATGTCACTAGGTCCCAGTTGATCGCTCTAGCATATTTATCCCATATGCAATAGTGCAATAGGTTGAGATCAGGACTGTTTGGAGGCCAGTGGTCTTTGTCGATCGAACCTGGAAAATGATCTCGGTACCAATCCTGGGTTTTCTTATGAGTATGTGGCTTTGCGCCATCTTGTTGAAACATCCGATCGTTTCCAAAAATGCCATTTCCAAATTTAAGAACAACTGGAAGCACTTCTTTTATATACCGCACATGATAAACGGTTCCTCCTTCGAAAATTACTAAAGGAGATATCCATTTAGAGCATATTCCAAGCCAGACCATAACCTTTTGAGGAAATTCCTGTATTTGCTTGATGCCACCTTTCGCATCAGCTTCGTCATAATTCGCCGCCCAAATTCTATCGTTTTGGGAGTTATAAACCCCAACAATGGCAAACATTTTCTCATCAGAAAACACAAACCTCAATGCGTCCTCTTTGCGAGAGTTCGTTCGTATCCAATTTGCAAATTTCAATCGTTTTCCTTTTTGATGTTGAGAAATTTTTGGCTGGATCTTTTTTTTTATAGGATTTGAGCTTTAAATCCTCTTTCAAAATTCTCTGTGCACTTGTGCGAGAAATACGCAAATCATGAGCTACTTTTCGGCGAGAAAAGACTTTCTATCGCTCATGTCGCTGCTTCACTTTTTTTATTGCTGATTTGGCTCGGATTGTTCTTAGACGACCATCGCATTTAAATGAACTAATACAACCAGTCTCCCGGATCATTTTGCACCATCTCTCGAAGAGTTGAAATGCCTACTGTGCCGTGAAGATCGTCATAGATCTTAAGGCACGATTGTCCATCTTGGTATTTTGAAAGTACAAGCTTTTGGAGATCTTTAGTTTTCATTATCTAAAACTAAACGGTTGCACTCTTGTTCAGTATCCATTAACATAGAATTGTAGATGAGAAAATTCTCTATCGAACAAAAAAAATTAACGGTAAAGCACGGATATTAGCCAAGATATTCATGAAATATTAAAACCCTCATTCTTTATGGGCTACCCGTTATATATGAAAAATCACTTAAATGAACGTAGTGTCAAAAAAACTCTTAAAATATTAATTATAGTAAAAACTAAACATAATTGAATGAAACAAACCTTGTTGAAAGAAGGTTCATTTTCCTGGTTAGTTTGTCTCTATGGTCCCTTCGGGTCTACAGGAGTACAGAAAATTACAGACTATGTGGTAGTTAAAATAACGCAATGAAACATATAAGAAATCCTAAATTTCACATTTAAATACTGATCTACCACTGGTAACAGTGAAAACAGCTTACTTTCCTTCAAGTGATTTTTCATATGTAGATGCCTGGGGGGTGGGGGTGCCAGGGCTGGCAAATCGATCGAAAAAAAGTCAAGGAATCTGTTTAAAAATTATACTAATCGACTCAGTTTTCCACGGGCTTTCAGAATCTAGTCTCATTTTCGTGAATCATGTGTATAATATTGAAGTTTTGGCCCAAATACGTAAAAATAGAGTATCAAAATTAATCGCGAATTTTAGTATTTCGAGTTTTTCGACCGTGCCGGTCCTTAAANAGTGAATCGCGAGAAGTACACTGAAAAAAATTCCGGCGAATGTTAAACCCTCAAAATTGGTTTATAACCGAAAAATTCATTTATCGACTTGCTATACCCCCTGATGAACCATTTTTCCATTGATAAACTGGATCAACCCTTTCAAGGTAGGTTTCTATAGATGATGATAAACTCTCTATTAGAGATTAATCCACTTTATCGATGGAAAAATGGTTCATCAGTTTACAACGTATGACAAACCCTTTGAGGGTGTTTCAAGAAAAAAGGATTCACAGTGGGTGGAGCAAGATGATAAATAGATTACTCGGTTATAAACCCTTTTTGAGGGTTTATCATTCATCGGAAATTTTTTTCAGTGTATCATAAGAGTTATAGGTTTTATAGGAGACCTCCGAAGAAATCTTCAAACCCTATGGTGACGTGATCTAATGGATTTAACCTAGCAGCGTAGTTAGAACGAGCACATCAAGTTGCTCTAAACCATCTTATAAAAATGCTAACAAAATTGGTCGATACTCAATTGTATTGAACGACGTTGATTATTAATAAATCATGAGTATGGGGGAAAAGTGACTGCTACATTTCACATGCATAACAATGAGACTTGATGGAGAAAGATAGAAATTTGCTGCTTCGCTGAGAATGAAAGTTACTGATATGCTTCAAGATACCAATAAATTGCTTTGGAAGTGTTTACTAACTGGTAAATCAGTAACTTATATGTTACCTCTACATTAATTCGTTGGCTGGCATTGAGTACCGACCATTTGTGTTATTATTTTTATAAGGTGTTTAGGACAACTTGATGTGCTCTTTCTAACCATGCTGTTAGGTTGAATTCATCAGATCATGTGCCCGTAAAATTTGAAGATTTCTTCAGAGATTTCCGATAAGATTCAGAACTCCCATAGTAATTGTCGTGTTAAACTACTCCAAGTTAGTCTCTAATAGTCTACTGGAAACTTAATATCAGTTAGAACAATATTGTGAGTAGAATTGACAATATTGAATCCACTCTGAACAGATAAACGGTATAAGAAGAGCATATGCATATTAAGTACCATAGGGATCCATATATATTTTGGAATGATAAGGGTATGAGACAAAAGTTCCCTGATTACGACCTGAAAGTATACGAAGTAGTTGGCATTTAGTCTATACTTAAGAAATATGCGAAAAACCAGCGGTTAAACATGCTCAGAAAATCGGGAAATGGATTTATGATTAGATGGTCTATATTACTCATGAAACAGCCAATTTTCCTAGTTTTCCAATTTTTTATCCGACTATGGGGGAAAATCGAAATAGGATAGCAGGGTGGTAGGTAGTATATGTACGGTCTCATGTTCACATGCCATAAGTGAATCAGTATTGAACACTGTTGAAATAGAATGAGCAATTTTGTGTGAGTGCATGCAAGGACCTATAATTTTGTCATACCCCATACATATAGTCGTCGTCGTAACGGATATGTATTATGATCAAACACACGTGTTTTCAAAACGCAAACTAAATTCTCTTCGACAAGATAGTAGGGATTTATAATTTTGGTACACCCTGTATTGAATAACTTCCTTCATTTTATAACTGAAATATAGCTGGATCCGCACGTCTGCTTAGAACTATCACGATCAAAGGCACCACCAAAGCAACTAACTTCTAACAGACTCCTCTATCAGATATTTTCTGGTGATCTTCTTCTGCCTCAAAAGTTGCTTTTCGATTCACACAAAAAAAAACAGAACAGATTACTCCACGAGTGCAGCTAATCCGATTCTAGAGTGAGATTTAATCAAGGTGGGAAAGCGAAACTTCATACTTCATCAGTAGTTTCATTGTGGAAGGATTGGTGAAGTACGATTGAAGCATCGCTGAAGTACAGCCAAGCACAATGAAGTAGAGTGAAGCATTAGTGAAGCACAAGTGAAGTACGGGTGAAGTAGAGCGAAGCAAGTATAACGTTCGTACTTCGGCCTTACTTCCCTAATACTTCACTCTATTTCAAATACTATCTGAATCAGATGAAGTCTCGCTTTTCTTGCCTTGGATTTAACTTCTTGGGAGCGGGTGACGTATATATACGTCCAGGTTGAAATCAACTCATAATTTATGTGAGTATACTTCTTACGATATTTTTATGATCTGTGCCGTTTTATATATATCGCCAATGTAATATACTATCATTCGTATTGTCACCTCTTTTTTCTTTTTGTAGTTATATTCATCACTTCTATTGTTTCGTTATACCTTGATCCACTGATGTCATGTATTATCTATTTACTTTCGCACACACTGACTCTTGCATACGCCAGAGCGTCTAAAGTCTTCTTTGTTCCTTTAAAAATAGCCCCGTCCTTAAGGGATTAATAGAAACCACTGGATTCAGATTTCACCGAATTTCGCTGAAATACTTTCCCCTTCAATAAGACCTGAATTTCAGTCTTCTTGAACTTTCTTTTCACTCCAACTAGAACCAAATCACGATCCATCGAACTTGGGCCCTTTAGCAAAGCCATCCTCCTTTTTGCATAGAAAATAGTCCACTACAAAGAAATCTTCATCAGCACTTCATTCATTCTTATTGATCCAGCAATAGCAACATATTTTACATTTCAAAAGAATGAATCGTGCCAAAACTTCATAAACAACTCTAATTCCACAGCAAATTCTAGCGAAGTCCGAATCTGGGCCTACTCGAACACATTCCAATTAACCCCCCCTCCAATCAAATAAAGCCAAATCTACGGCTTTGATTTGATTTAATCGGTCTCCGCTTTCCTGCATGTCTCCACCACTATATCACCTTCGCCCGTTTATCTTTCGATATAGAAAACCAATTTCCACCATATACAATATTTTCTCCTAGTCACCTGTTCCCCGCCATGCCTCCACGGTGGAAGCTGCGATCCGGCGACTGCAGCGTGTGCTTGTGTGGGCCAATGGAGTGGAACGACATGCACTACGTGTAAGTTCTCTTTTCTTTGCAACAATAATCGACCGAGGTGATTTACGTCGAACACTTACATCCGATCTATCTAGGCGGCTGTCAAAATAATGGAAGCTGCAATCCCACGACTGGTGCCTGTACTTGTGTGGGCCAATGGGGCGGAACGACATGCACTACGTGTAAGTCCTCTCTTCTTTGACATATTTACCGACTGCGGTGGATTATTCCGAACATTCGCATCTGATCTATGTAGGTGGCTGTCAAAATGGTGGGAGCTGCAATCCCACGACTGGCGCGTGTAGCTGTGTGGGACAATGGAGTGGAACGACATGCACTACGTGTAAGTTCTCTCTTCTTGGAGACATTTATCGATCGAAGTGGTTTATTCCGTATGCTGATGTGTAATCTGTGTAGGTGGCTGTCAAAATGGTGGGAGCTGCAACCCCACGACTGGCGCGTGTAGTTGTGTTGGCCAATGGAGTGGAACGACATGCACTACGTGTAAGTTTTCTTTCGCTTGACACAATAATCGATCGAAGTGGTTTATTCCGTATGCTGATGTGTAATCTGTGTAGGTGGCTGTCAAAATGTTGGGAGCTGCAACCCCACGACTGGCGCATGTAGTTGTGTTGGCCAATGGAGTGGAACGACATGCACTACGTGTAAGTTCTCTCTTCTTTGACATATTTACCGACTGCGGTGGTTTATTGCGAACGCTCGCATCTGATCTATGTAGGTGGCTGTCAAAATGGTGGGAGCTGCAATCCGACGACTGGTGCCTGTACTTGTGTGGGCCAATGGAGCGGTGGGACTTGCTCAGGTATGTGTTGGGTGCCCGAAAAGGAATTCTTGACTAAATGATAGGGACGGTGTAATCGATGTGTGTCGTTTAGAAATTGGAGAATTGATTCGGAAAGCTTCCTTTTTTGGTATGAAGCAACTCAGGGATAGTTTTTGGTCAGTGAGTGGGTACTCAGTTATGGGATTGTGTTGAGAGGGAAGGGGCTCGGTTTTTTATGGGGAGCTAGTGAAAAAGTAGCAGTGCTCCTTATTGGAGTTTTAAGTGGTATCAGCGAAGTGGAATTTAAAGTATTGAGGTAGTCTAGAGTATATTGAGGAAGTTGTAATAAAGAACTTCATTTGTGGTTTGCCCGTTGTGGGTTTATTGGGTCATTCGGTTTGCTTATGAAGTGATAAGTTCTGTTTTGTACTCGGTCGAAGATGTTTGGTCAAGAGAAACAAGAGGAAGAGACTAATAATAATGGCGAACGCGGTAGGTGAAGATCAATGAACCGTGGCTTTTCGTAGGAAAGAGAACATGGTAGTGCATGAACGTGTGTCAGCAATAAGGTACATAGGGTAGTCAATAAGTTCTCGGAATTTTCTATATATCTCTCGAATAATTGTAATTCCTCCGTTTTTTTGCATCATATATTCGAGTTAGTTAGTGTGATATTATATAGAAAGTTTCATCATTCTAGCTGATTCCTTTGATATCCTATTGAGATAAATGTTGAGTACAAAAATGGCTCCTTGGTTATTGACATTTGACAAAAGATACAGCTGGCTATCAGCTAGTCTCTCTTTTACTCGTTTTTCGACCTACTATACTGAATGTTTAGTCCAAGGTGAATATACTGTGTTAGCCATAACTTCATTTAATTGTGTTCAGAGAATATGGTAACGCTACTTATTACGTCTTTTAAAAACCACCAAGTAACGTCATGCATAAAAAGACGGTTTTATGAAGATAAATTTTATCTTGGTGAACTTTCGTACATTTAACTACTATAAATAGTTTTCTTAGCTGCTTTACAAATCACGCACACCCAAAACCGGTCTAATTAACATAAACTACTAACGTGTTCCACGGTAGATCGTACTATAGTCAGCAGAAATCGTTTATGAAGGATTAGATTCTCTGTTCTCCCGCGATGATAATGATGTTGAATTCAATATTGTAATATCAAAATTCGATTGAATGTGTATGAATGCTATCACACTAAATCTGTTTACTTTTTGATGAATTCATCAAGATTTCATGGCCGAAAAGATTAGTAAAATTTCACCAATAACCAAGGCGCCATTTTTGTACTCAACATTTATCTCAATAAGATATCAACGGAATCAGCTAGAATGATGAAACTTTCTATATAATATCACACTAACTAACTCGAATATATGATGCAAAAAAACGGAGGAATTACAATTATTCGAGAGATATATAGAAAATTCCGAGAACTTATTGACTACCCTATGTACTTATATAAAAAACCTTTTTAAATAACTATATTTTTCACTTGTTGCACTTCCGTTTGATTTGATCTTTCTGTTTCATCGTTGATTAATGTCCAAAGCGAAGAAAAAATACAAAAAATATCTTATTTAGGAAAAAAAATTCACAAAAACCTTTAAAAAATTCAAGTGGTCTACTACGCGCTTTACTCTCAATTAATTTCAAATAAATTTGAAACGGAAGCAGACATTTAAAACGATCTAAAACACAGAAAAACAAGCCAGAGTCTTTCATTCAAAAGCGGATTTTGTAAAATGCATCTTGAGGGTGAGGGTGTGCACAAAGTAAATGGTGTATCTTGCTAATATACTGTAAAGTAAAAATACATAAAATATATTGAAACATTTGATTGCTTTTCTTGTTGTAACCCGGCCAGATAAAAATAAAATTAGATTTGTAATTGTCAAAACATATTTGTAGATCCACAGATTATCAGATAAATTGAACTTCCATGGAATATATAGTAAACACGTAAGAACCTTACGTATATAAATACATGTTGATTCTAGATGACACTGTTCCTCATTCACCTGTTTGTTTCTTTTCTTTTCCATTCAATATACAATAGAATGAAAAACGTTCTATATTCAAGCATTTCGGAAAGACGTAGACAAATTCACCTGAAGAGACCTATAACTAGGTCAAAACGCGTCGCGGTAGCTATTTGTATCTTTGATTGCGATCGAGGATATGTCTAAACACACTCTCGCCCTCAAGATTATAATTAAAACCTAATCTTAGAATCTTATTGAATTAAAAAAGTGATGAAAAAATCAGAAGTTATTAATTCTTTTTCAGTAAGCACTTGTTTTATTTGTCTCTTTCAAATATATTTTATTTGTGGATAATTAGCTAAAATAACTACAGTAAAACGTTCGTGTTTTTAATTAGTTTCAAGTTTAGTAAACTACACTACGGATAGAGTTCAATTTAAATGATTAATAACTGTAGTCAATATTGAACATTTGTACACGCGAGTTTCCCAAATCGACTACATAGAGATTTCCCTGTTTATCAAATGTTAAGCCGGTTACGTTTAATAGTTGATTGTCTTGGTCTCCATCACCATTTCCACCTGCAATAATATCACCTTGTTCAGCACCTTTTAACCAACGCATAACTCGTCCATTTAAATGATCAGCAACATATACAGTACCAGATTGGTCAACAACAATTCCTCGAGGATAATTCAACTGTGAAAGACTTTCACCTTGTCTTTGTCCACCGGCAACAACAACACCTTCTTTTGCTCCATTTATCCATTTCATAACGCGATGATTACCTCCATCTGATACATAAACAGAGTGATCTTGATCGACAAAAACGGAATATGGAATATTCAATTGATCAAGAGCATCACCTGCTCCATTTCCACCAGCTACTATTACACCTTCATTATTTCCAATATCATATCGTGTAACTTGATGTTTATCACCATCAGTAACATAGATAGATCCGTTTTCATCAATTGTTATACCTCTACAATCGATTTTCGGGATAATTGTTTCACTTTGTATATTTTTTTCATAAGGCCATCGAATTACTCGTCGTTTACCAGTATCAGCAATGATGAAACTGTTCCTTTTTTTATCGATGATAACATCCATTGGACCATATAACACGTGTTCTCCAATCAATGATTCACCTCCACCAGCTACTACTCGACCATTTTTTTCACCATTTTTCCATTCAACAATTCGATTATTGATTGAATCAGCAATATAAACAGTTTTGTTCTCATCAACAAAAATACCAAACGGGGCGAATAGTTGGTTTAGATCATTACCGCTCCCATTTCCTCCAGCGACGGTCAAACCGTTCTTTTTCCACTTAGCATTACGATTGAGAATAGTAGAACGTAGAGGAACTAAATAGATATGAATTTCACTAACATATTTCGATCATAAACTTCAAATGAACAATCAGAATTTAGTGATGGACCTTTATACTTAATTTAAAATTAAGTTGAATTTGTTTTTACTTAACATTTAAAACTTGATAACTTAATTTAATCGAGTGAAATTAAATTTAAAGGTCTGCTCCTGAATCAGAATGACGATTTTTAAGTATAAAATAGAACAGACTAATTTTAGAATCTATTCGTAAATTTTTATACTTAGAGAAATTCGCTCGACAAATCGATATATATAAAGACGAAAGTTTGTTCGCTATGCATTTAGTACCTGTAATAGTTATCGACGTGAAACTTTCCACGATGCTTCCATGAGTCCAGAGAAAGGTCGACATCTACTTTTTTTCCAAAAACAAATAAACGAGGCATTTGCTACAGGTAACCTACGAAACTGGCCAATAGCGTTGCAGGATCTCAAAAGATTAAGATAAATGCTGAGAGTGGGTGAATTCGAAGGATATAAGGTATAAAATGACGTGAGAGTGAGAAAGAGGAAATTTTCATAGTTTCTGAGACAGAAATCAGCTTTGGTAACTCTTTTCCATGAAAAGATATAGCCGAAACTGGCATTTTATGCGATGCACGGCGAGGAAATAAGGACTGGAAGCGTAGAAATTTGAATTATACTGATTTTCTACCTGCTATAGCCTATTCAACACGTGAAATGTTTGACATAGATGTTTCTTACGCGCAGTGGATACTCCCTCTATTAAACTTATAAAGAGTCGATTAATATTCTACATGTGTGTCACAATTCGAAAAAAAACACTCAAATTTCGAATATTTTCTAGGAGACGGTTGCTCTGCATAAGTTTAATTAAACTGTATAGTTTTGAAACAAAACAAACTAATCGTTAGAGAACTCATCTTGGAAAATTATATATACGTACCGTTTGATTGAGTTTTCTGGGAAATAAGAATAGATTCTGCCGTATACGAGGCAATTGCTTCTGATTGGAAACTTGTATCCACTGTAGATAATTCACGTTCATCTTTGAGAAACCAAATGAGAAAAACGCATTTTCCAAACCAGTAAAATAATAGTAAATCACAAAGTTCATGCAAGAAATATTCAATGCAACCAATTGATGAATAAATGACCCAATAGTTCAACAGTTTTTTGTGATCGAATGAGCCAGGTGATTGAACTGTCATTAACCTTAAACAATTCAATTTACATTAAAATAAACATAAGAAACTATTTTTAAACAATATTAATCATCATTATTTATCTTTATCAAGTATTATATAAATAAATCCGCATCAAAAAGCGAATGAGATGAACGCGCCATCTAGCCAAACTCTGAGTTCGAATGTAAATCTGCAGAAGTATACCAAATTCTTTAAAAGAAATTTTCATCTGCCAATTTTCGACAACAAATCGAATAATTTTCCTTTCTATGATTACATAGCATTATTGCATATTTTACGACATGTTTTCAGCCTTTACTAACGCGAACATTAGAAATGAAATTTCCATAAATTATTTCAAGTAAGATGAAGATGCTACATAGCAGACAGAATATATTACTCTATTCTAAACTAATTTAATAAACAATCAACTAACAAAAAGATATTAGTTATTTTTTCTTTCGATTATGATTCGTTATATAATCAATCATGAAAGCATTCTACAAGGTTTGGCCAAGTTCAGACTTGACTACTTTTATATATTGTTAATTTTTTTTTCAATATTTCTGCTCATTCAGTTTTTGATCATTTAATTTATTATGTGTAGACTTATCATAGACAACTCTGAAAGCTTCTCTTTTCACTAGCTAATCGATAGGTTGAATTCGTATAATAACCCATCTAACCTATCCAGAATGTACTGATGACATTCGCGTCGGATTCAAAGACAAAAATTCGATCTTGCGATGCATATACTGGATAAATTAGTCCGATGAAGTTACAAACAAAATCGTTGCACCAACCGAAGATCAAATAGATAGAAATAAAACCAATCAGAACTAATCAACAATATAAACATGCGAGATGAAAAATAAAAGGATTATGTTAATCATACCAACAAAAGATATTGCAGGTTCAACGCCAGTCTTCATTTCAATAATATGAAGGGGTAAGTCAAGTGGACCTTCGAACCGTATCGGCATCAATTTATTTTTTACTTTACGACAGCATTGTTTTGATATCTCAGCCATATTTATTTGTAAGTAAATGTATATCTGAAATATAAACACACAACAAATGACCATTTATTAATGAACANAAATTTTTTTAAAATTTTGTTCATATTGATTAGAATTAGAATAAGGGGGGGGGCGATTTCAGCTGTTAAGCCATATGATGTGTTATAGCGTTTACTGGAAAATTCTATGTTTTGGGCACCAGCTGATTTCCTGAAAATTGAATCTGTTGATCGGACAAACTGAATAGTCTGAGCAGCTATAATTCTCATATAGGGCATGATGGGGCATAAACGGCGCCGATATCCATCCTATTATGGAAAGCCCCTAATCAATATTAGGCCCATTTCAGCTGTTGAGCACTTTTATTTTGGGTATTGTAGGCTCAAGTTAGAATTTCCAAATTTTCCGGAAAACGCTATAACGCACCAAATCCTCTTAAGCGCCCCCTCCCTTATTCTAATTCTAATCAATATGAACAAAATTTTAAAAAAATTTATTTTAAGTCATACAGTCGAGGGAATAAATAAATAAATAGAGAAATAATTTTAATTCTAATAGATCTTTCAGTATTCAATTTAGTCTCTCGCTTTCTCGCTGCACCGAAAAAAATGATGAATGTGCATTCAACCGGTTGACTTTTATCAACGAATGAACAATGACACAATAGTAGTCACTGTTTGAATAATATTGGTTTTCGAAAATCGAACTGAATTTTTGTAAATTGAAAAGTCAAAGCATTTTCTAAGTTTTTATAATTCTACTAATAAATTATAAAAGTTTGAAGACGCTGTAGTTTTTTGAAATTCAGTTTTCTAATAAATAGAAATTTAGAAAAAAATTGCAGTGAAGGGTGCTCCTCAAATACAGGCCTTCAGAAACCAACGCTAGCTCCTAAATATAAGATTTGAGGACCTAAGGGCAACTCTCATATATAGAACTTGAATCTGAGTTTTAAAATCAGTTCATTACAATATATTAGAAAAGAGGAAACTGATAATGGGCCAATTGAATAAAGATTTTACGATTCGGTCCCCAGTTACACTAGTACCTAGTTCACCAATCAAGACTGGAACAGGTGTATGCCTATTTCTCAGGAAAAAAATAGAATAATTTAATTTTGAAAGCCGAACTATTATTTAGATTTTTTTCATACAAAAATCATTTATATCTAGCGGAAGAGATATAGTTTTATTTGTCCTAAAATAAATACAAAACCATTATTTATATAGCTCAAGGATAAAAATATAAATAAGGTTTTGAAGGTTGTGTTTGGAACTGAAAATCTTATAATCTTCGTTTTGTTGAAATATTCGTCTAGAGTACATGTTATATCTATTTTTACGGAAAATCATTTCTACATGTACTATTGTTGGCTGCATCGTTTATACAACCCTTATTCTCTACTTTAATAACGACTGATAATCATAAAAAATTCTGAATTTTGCTGAGAAAGTATTCTGTCTATTATATGAATTTGTATTGATTTTGTAAAGAAAATATAAGGTAATATCTCTAATATCAATTGATAGATCGATTCACATACCATTTACCACAATTAGTATTGTAACTGATTCAGATCTATAAGTATCTAACTCACCAAAGAAATGAGAATTTGCTTCTAATAGTTGACACACATACCACCTTTTCCTTCATTTTTTCATATATGTAACGCTCTATTTTTCTCGGTACATTGACTTTTTAATGTTTGATACGTGGCCCATTCAACGCATTGAAATTAAGCAGCATGGTGAATATTATACAATTTTCATGGGTTGCTCGTTAATGGGGTGAAAAAAAAACACATATTTAGAAATAATTACAGTCAATGCTCTTAAACGAAAAACAAGCTCAAAAACATAATTATTCATAAAAATCATAGTTAACAACACGAAATATAGCTTTGGTAAGTATAAACAAACGTTTTCGCCAATAGAATGCGACTGAATTGGTTTTCCCTCTTGACATATTTCAGTTTTAACTACTCTATTTGAATTTCAATAGTGGAAATATAGAAACGTGCGAGGAAATTTTTCGTCTAAAGTACTTTCTTTTTAATCCTTTCAAATATTTTCGTACTATTCTGATTCTGCGCTGTAAATTTTTTGGTTTTCTATTTTTTTTAAATCGATTGATAAAAGCTATGACATTTTCAAACTTTTATAATTCATTAATCAAATTATAAAAATCTAGAAAATGCTTTAATTTCTAAGTCACAGAAATTGAATTTGATTCTCGAAATGTAGAAAATTGTTGTAACAATACCCGTTACCAATTCATTATTCATTGATATATATATGAATATATAAATCATCCGATAGTTTTGTGCATTTATTATTTCCCCAAGCAGTTGATGAGTTTATTTCTGAATTTATTTCAATTAAAATTTTTTTAATTTATTTTTGTGACGGTCTCGGTTTTATGTGCTGTACGCATATCATTTGTCTTTAGTTCGTGCATCGTGCTGCACTTTTGTATTACCTTTTCTTTCCTCTCCTTCGATGGGCAAGTATATAAAGGTGCGCTTTGTATTAGAAAGATGTGATTGTTGATAAGCAGAAATAAAATAACAGCGCAGCTCCACAAGTGCAAAGACTTCTTTCATAAAAAATCGTCAGAATTTTCTTCGATGTATTAACTGTGTAAATTTAATATCTGTGACCTTATTTAAAGTAAAACTATGCAGTAATTTATTTTCTGAGATATATTTATTGATACGAATTCAATTTTTATAGATTGATTAAATAAAAAACAAATCGAGAATGATTTATTTTGTATTATTAAATACATTAATGAAATGCAATGTTCATAGATTTTTTAAATTCAAATTCAAATTTTATTTATGCATTTATTCGGTACGATAAATAAAAAGAAATGAGTGAATCCATGGGAAACCTACCTCGTTTACAGCGACCATTGAGTATTATGGGTGGTGGCGACTGATATGAAACACGGTTCTCCGGCTATCTAACGATTGAAAGTCGAAACCGGGTGAGGAGTCTTATACGCCACGAGATAGAGCAAGAAACGCTCTACAAAACCCACTATACCCCAGCCCACCCAAATTCGACAGAGCTGAGCAATAGAGGAGTCAAGTTCATGAAGGTATGCTCCTTCATAACCTCATTTAATTAAACCAATCTATTTGGTTTACATATGGCTTGATAGAGCGGAAGACAGGCTGTCAGAATATATATAAATAGTTGGGGTTTCGAGTTTCTATAGAGATAAAAAATACTATCAGGGACCGCCCAAATTTTCCTGATTTTCGCTATTTTCGTCAAACTGTATTTGGGATCGTTCACAGTCAGAACATACGCGAACTCAGGATATTTTTATACCGAAATGATCAGCGCATCGAGCTCTACAAACCCTGAGAGCTTGAGCAAATTCAGAGAAAGTCGTGTACAAAGTGGTACGTTTCCCATCAATTCACCCAATACTATTATTAAATGGAAATAAAGATGAATAAAAAATTTTAGAAAATGTTTGTACTGTTAAATCAAATGCGAATCTCTAGAAAAGTCCATATGAATTCACCTCCGATTTTCTAATTAGAAAAATGTAAAATTTCTATTTTTTTTGAATACCGAATATTGAAAAAAGTAAAAATTCGCCAGTGAATTCATATGGGCTGTTCTAGAAATTCCTCTAGCATATTCTATAAATAATTTTCTAGTTCACAGTATACCTTCTTCAATTCTCAGACAAGATGGGAATTTTACAGAATTTATGAATAGCACTATTTATGGAGATGCTCCCTCGACTGAAAGGAGGGTCATATGAAAAAAAAGCTTGTATGATTGTTTGTGTGTGACTGTCAGGGTCAAAGGTCGAAGGTAAAAAAACATTTTTTTGAAAATGCATAAAACTTTATGAAACAAGTTTTGGGAGGAGTGTTGAGGGTAGATGTCGGTAGGGAATGCGTAACGGGGTCAAAAGAGCGCCGTAGAAGATGGGTTCAAAGGCGCTCGAAACTCTCGTTGAATATATGACGTTGGTCGTTAAAGACGGTTCTCTATGTGACGCAGATAAGATCAGATAAAATAACTTGCTCGCCTGTATGATTCTTTATACGTTACCGCTTCACTGATTGCTACAGGAATTATGCGAAAGTGTACAACTGATTTCCTTGTAGCAGTCCGGCGAAAAAAAAACGGTGCTGATGGATTATAAATCTGGATCCATTTTTATAAATTGTTTTTTCTCTGTTTCCTCTTCACTCGCGTAGATAGTTTTTCAAATATTTATATGAAAATGTCGCCTAGGAATTTTTTGTGGCAAGCGCGAAATTTCTGATAAAAAAGCTATCCATGTATGAAGTGCGCGGAAACATAGAAAATGATGAATCTTAGCTGTAGAAGTCACATTTTAGTTACGTTTTTTGTTACTGCAAATTCTGAAAAGAACTACACTCCTTGTATATTTCGTGGTCATTTTAAAGTCAAGACCATAAGTAATCTGCCTAAAACTGATGACCTAGTGCAATTATTTCTATTTTAAAATTATGGCGGTGTACCGAAATTTTAACAAAGAAATAAGCGATCTTTGACTTTTTCTACAGTATTCTAACGCTCCGATTTGAAGAACGTCAATGGTCAGTACCGAAGATGAAGGAAATGTTTGTTCTTTCGAACGAATTTTTCCTGTTGGTTAATTTCTACACTTTTCTGTGGCAGTGGCGTTCTTTTCCAGTTCACAATAAATACTAGTCAAGGAGGCCCCAAGACGCTGTCTGATCAGAAAAGAATGCATACTTAGTTTTTTTCCCTCTACTGGAAGAAGGGTATACACAGAATTTCAGTTAAAGTTCGTTCGTTTGTCCGTTCACGTACTTTACACTAATAGAATAACAATCTATACTGTTTACCAAGAAAACTTGACCGAAGGGTAATCGAGATCGAGGATCGCGAATCCGAGGTCAGTTTTTTTCATCCATCGAGCTTCTCTCTTCTCACAGCAGATATTTTTCTGCTTTTTTTCTAAATCCTTTGTGGAAAGTAATGGGCTGAACGCTATTGCGATATATGATAGGAGAGAAAATAATAGTTTAGAAGTTTACAGAAAAAGATTCAGTACATGTTGTATTATAATATTTATAATTCAAGAAATGGAGAAAGTGGTATGTGCGCAGTACCGCTTCCGCGTCGGTAGCAATGACTGCGGCACGTGAGGTAGGCATGGAACGGCTAGCCGTGAGTGGCTGACCGGAGGGAGGCCGACGAACGACTAGGCGTTCGTCTGTGAAACTTTTGGGTCATCAAATGAATATGAGCGAAAGTCTGAAGTTAATCATCGAATAACTGCACCATCGAGATAAAATAGATTTTATTTATTCGGTTGGGCAAAAAATTCTGCAATAATTTCACCCTCATCCTCATATTAAAGTATTGCAAAACCTTTTGCCCAATCTAGCATTTCTTTTAAAAGGTAGAGGGTCAGCGGCTACTATGTCTCGTTACTTGTTGATATATTAGTAAAAACTGCTAACGTAATCTCTACGGGATGAATATATGTAACAAGACAAACTGCTGAAGCTAATAGCAAAAGAACGTTTAAAGTCTATCGATATGAAACATTGCAAACATTTTTACCTTTTTGTAACTTAATTTGAAAGAAGTTTGTCACCTCTGTGACTAAGATTTTGAAGATGTCTGTCACGTGAATGGAGTGGGAGGATCCAATTTTTTACGTTTATATTTCAACACTCATTTTAGTTCACGTTTCACAGAATATCAATATGTACACGAACTCTTTGGATGTGGTACTAGTTTAATGTTTTTCTGCATTAAGAATTTATCGTAAGTTTTAAGGTGATTTTAAAATTCATCGCTCATAAATCATTTTGATATTTCATCTATCCCTTGTTGACATGAAGAAATACTAAAGTTGGTACATTTCTTTATAAGAGTATTATCTTCATTTTTTATTAGAACTTCGCGAATGAATGAAAAACTAACGTTAGTGACTGTATGCATCATTATAGATTTGGAACAATGATGATTACTGACGCAGACAGAGAAATTGTCAAATCTACTGTACCACTTTTGCGGGAAAATGCAAAAGAGATTGCATCAACATTTTACCGAGATCTATTTAAAGCTCATCCAGCATTATTGAATACATTCAATCAAACAAACATGAAGATCGGTGCTCAACCCTTAGCATTGGCAAATGCAATTTATTTAGCTGCAGAAAATATCGACCACTTAGATGTACTTATGCCATGGATATATACCATCGGTTATAAACATCGGGCTATGATGGTCAAGCCAATTCACTATAAAGTTGTTGGCCATTTTTTGCTCAATGCGATTGCTAAAACTTTGGATGACAAAGCCACACCTGAAGTTTTAAATGCCTGGTCAATTGCCTATAGTACTATTGCTTCAGTATTTATTGATGTAGAGAAGGAATTATATGCTGATCTCGGCGATGACGGACAAAAGAGTTTTATTCCATTGAAAATTGTTAAAAAAGAACTGATCGCCGATGAAACAATTACTGCCTTAGCCTTGGAACGGTGCGATGGTAGAGCAATATGCCCTTACCTTGCTGGGCAATATTTAACTCTGCGTGTTCAAAAAGAGGGCCATTTTCACAATCGACATTATAGTCTCACACATCCATTCAATGGTAAAACATACAATGTGGCCATTAAACAAGAAAAAGATGAGCAGCCACTAGGTGTCGTTTCTAATGAGATAGCTGAGAATTTTTTTGAAGGTGACACAATATTGGCTTCACTTCCAGCGGGTAATTTTGTTTTAGTTAATGACGCAAATCATTATCTATTCATTGCTGGAGGTATCGGTATTACCGCACTTCTTGCAATGATTAAGGACCTGAAAAATAAAGGCAAATTAGATTTAGTCACTCTTATTTATTACGTGTCGAAAAAAGGTCAAGGTGCTTCCATCGAAGAAATACAATCTCTTCTCGACAAAGATCAATACATTCCACTGGATAAGAGCAATCCTCTGACAAAAGATCTTCTTCAAAGCAAACTGACTTCAGGTACTCAAGTCTATATGTGCGGTTCCCCATCATTTCTGAACACCGCCAGAACATATCTGTCAGAATGTAACCATCCAGAATCTCAAGTACATTTTGAAACATTCCAACCAAGATTATCTCTTCTAAAAAACGCAGCTAACAATAAGTCGAAGACTCGAGTATTATGAACTGACTATGTCAACACTTATTCAGAAAAGAAACTCCTTATTGGTACGTTTGAAATCATTATTAGTTAAACTCCGATAATTTTATTTTATTTCTTTTTATTAACCCGTTCAATTTTATTTATACTACACTAACAACAACTCAATAAAACTTCATGACTAATAAATTTTTTAAAAATCTTTGCTGCGTAATTTTATTTGTATGTAGGAAGAAAATCGATTCCTCGAAGAAATTTTTATATTTGTTCTATAGTCACTATAAAAATACGAAAGTAGAATAATAAACCAAGAGGGAAAGAGCGGAATCCTGAATCCAAAAGAAATCCTAGAGAATCTCGGAATCCCACGAACTCCTGAGGAATTCTTTGGAATGTGTCGAAATAAAAAAAATCATTAGACTCATTGGAATGAGAGCTAGGACGGGTACAAGTATAGCAAGTAAAAGTATTTTACTCGAAAAAGTACAAAAATTACAAGTACATGTACTTGTGTTCTAGTTCTGATTGGAATCCAAACTGACCGACATCCGTTCTTTCCCTCTTGGGCTCAGCCCAAAGAACCATCACTATATTTCAAAGGACTTAGGTGGCCTTTTAAGCCATTTAAGGCCTTAGATGAGTTACTTATTCGCGGTAAACATGCTGAGATTCACGAAATTTAACATATGACTTTTCCTACTTAGTTTGTTTATGAAAAACTGTTTCGAAACTTCCACTTAAACTATGAGACGAGTTACACATTCGGTTCATTGTTATTGATATATTTTGTTATCAAGAGTATTAAAATGTTAAAGAATCGTCTGTTTGTTTTCAGAATTCATTGTTAAGAAACACCAAGAAGTTTAGGTATTCCAACGCATGATGCTGTTCATGGTAAAGAAGAGAATAGAATTGTTGATATAATACATTTTAGAACAAAATAAGAACATAAGGTGACATTTCAAATAGATTGTCACCAACAATAACAAAATTCCACAAGGTGCTTTTCGAACAGTTAAAGAAAGAAATACTGATCTTTATGGTTGTCGAATTTAATCTCTGTTAGAAAATATCATGCTCATAATAATCCACTTTTCTTTTCTCTGACAAGGATAATTCAAAAGCACATGTAGTAATGTTGAAATACTCTATATCTCATAAACTTGTTTTGAATAAATTCTTGTCTATTTTGCTTACCTGAATCAGTATTTCTATAATGTTTATCTTTGAAAACACATCAGTTAAAGGATTTTCTTAGATTTATATCAAATGAAAAGTGGGAAATTATTTTCTCTATTTACTCTTCTTATAATTTTTGTACTAATTACAAGAAATCAAAAGTCATATCTAACAGTTTAGTAAGAATAATAAGTGATGTACTGAAAGAAAATCGAAAATAAAATGATAGAAAAATTAGGTTTTATGAGTGTTCATATTAGATTTCTGTTACATTAACTAACGAATTGGAAGGAAAGACAAAATTGTATAATATGTGACGCGATGAAAAAGCTGTGTACGAGGAAATATTTAATCACGTTTATGACATCATGACGATTAGAGAATAAAACGATTGATTGATTCATGTAAACAAATCTATGTTGTAAAAACACCCAGAACTACATTAAATATAAATACGTCAGATGTACTAGGAACGCTCGTCGAGGCAGAATCGCTTGGCCCTTGACTGGATGGCTAATAGTGAACGTTTTCTATTGTTGAAATCATTATTAATAATTGGAATTCTACTACTATATACTTGTCATAGTTCTTTTTAACTTCTAATCTTTAAAATTATCTCGTAACTATTTTAGAAAAAAGTATTTCTAATTCAAATTATAGTTGTGAAAATTTGTTCCACGACTTCTGCAATCAACTGCATAACATAAATTTATTTTATATTCAATGAAAAGAAAGAAAAATGACTAGAATAAATCAATATCAGTGTAAATATGCATAACAAAATTAGAAAAGCAAAATAATCTCGATTTTAAAGAATTGTAAAATGTAGAAATTCCATAATTCAATCGAAGATAATGAAATTTATGGAAAATTCAAATTATCTATAGTACAAACTGATAAACGAAGTAACAGTTATCTTATTATACATATGATTCATTGAAACCATTCCGGAAAACGTGATCGTGTATTCAAAAACAGCTGATCCAGTCTTTCCATTTCGGTAATTTGAGATTTCGATGGTTTCATCAGTAAAACTTTATAATCAAATGGTCGTAGAATAGNTCTGTAATCAACTGCATAACATAAATTTATTTTATATTTAATGAAAAGAAAGAAAAGTGGCCAGAATAAATCAATATAAAGCAAAATAATCTCGATTTTAAAGAATTGTAAAATATAGAAATTCCATAATTCAATCAAAGATAATGAAATTTACGGAAAATTCAAATTATCTATAGTACAAACTGATAAACGAAGTAACAGTTATCTAATTATACATATGATTCATCGAAACCATTCCGAAAAACGTGATCGTGTATTCAAAAACAGGTGATCCAGTCTTTCCATTTCAGTAACTTGAGATTTAGATGGTTTCATCAGCAAAGCTTTATAATCAAATGGTCGTAGAATAGCTAAATCGGCCAAACGTTTTACATGAGATAGTGGTACGTAGACTGCTACAATATCATCAGTCTCATTTGGTAATTTTTGAATCAATAACCATTTTGCTCAATGTTTGACCTTGACTTTTATGCGTTGTAATACAATAAGCAGGTACAAGTGGTAACGCACATCGTTTAATCGGTAAAATTGTCTTTTGATTTGATTTGGCTTTCTTATCTTTTGGAATAAGGTCACCGACGTCAACCCGAAATGTTTGTTCTATAAATGGAATTGGTATAAGTTTTGGTTCAAGATCTTGAAGTGTGCATTCAATCTTTGATTTAACAATCTCAATTAATGCATATATCGGTCGACGAATGTATTGTGTATTATTCGGGAACATTTCCGATAAATTTCCTGTCGTCACCGAATCTTCATGATATACTAATTGTCGAAATATTGCATTAATACCATTGATAAGGCCTAATTCAGTAGCAATATTTTGCGTTAAAATGACAGGCATACCTGGTACAAAGGGTAATAGGCCAGGTAAATGCTCTGTCTTGCTATCAGATAATTCTAATAGTTTTTTACGCAATATTGGGTCTTCGATTGCTTTGCCTTTACATGCATCTTGAGCAACACTTATCGTCGATGGGTGACCCATTTGTGTTGCATTATGAATGGCAGCCTTGTTATTTATTTGAGTGCGAACTTCGTTTCGGAACACGAGAATAGGAGCCCGAAAAAGATTAAACTAGTTCTTTCTTTATAAAAAAAAGAGTCGATTTACTTTGTTCCATGGCGAATGATGTAGAGATTCTATTGTTGGTTGTCCAACAACTCGTGTCTGCAATAGTTCGTAATCATCATAATTGCATTGTCCACGACGAAGCCGATCGAGTAATTGAAGATATCGTAAATCTTCTGTTCGCATCTGTTGTGTAAGCTTTACCCCACAATTCATTTGAAGAATTAAAGAACGTAAAACACGTTGTTGAATTTCTTTTTCATATGGTATTTTTTCTTGTTTCTTTTTTGATGATGAGGATAATGAAAAATCAGTATGCAATGGTGAATCAAAGACTGGCCGATATTGTAAATAATCACCAAAGAAGATGACGTTCACACCACCAAATGGAACTTGGGGATCGATTTTTTTCATAGAAGTTATCTTTATAAACCGATTTTATAATCTAACTAATGAAAGGTTTTACTTCTTTCTTGATTCACATTTTCTTAAGAGCATGATGAAGCGATATCTGCGTTTTCTATCGAACGGAAAATAAGATTTCACTATATCATATGAATAACTTTGATAGTGAATATTCTTTCAAAAATCAAAAAGATTACGTTGCTTGCGTTTGTAACGATAATGATATCATTCATCTCTATATCATACTATCTCCGGGCCATCTCTCTTTCCTCTTCTCTATATAAGCGCGTGTCTTATTGTGAAAGAGACACATTCTGGTCATGTAGAATAGTCAATAAACATCGATACCGTGAGAAGCGGTCAGCTACTCAACCAGTTTGTCGCTACAGCGTTCATTCATGTTAGCCTATGCATATCGCAAACATAATCTATGGAGATATAATTGAAAATCAATAATGGAGCGTTTGGAAACATTTTTTTCAAAAAGAACCATCCGTTTTAAGTACATTTGGACTTAGTACCGGTACTCAGTCAAAACACACTCTAGTATACAAACTTATTACATCTGAACTTAGGTAAAAAGTACTGTAGTACTTGTACTAAATATGGCTGTAGTTAAGTGGAATGTACTGAAGCATAAGTATAAAGTACACGAGGTAAGTATAAAGTAAAAGTACTTATACTCTAGTGCGTGTACTGCGTACTAACGATTTTTAGGTAAAAAGTACGAAAATACTTATACTCTAGTGTGAAGAATGATATTTCCGTAGACGGAAATGATCGCTATATGAAGACCTCTCCTTTATTAGATGAAAAACGTTACATATATATATATATGTGAAAACGGTTGTCAGGGAAAAAAGAGGATTGGGAGAGATCCAAGTGATGTCATACATAAGTGTGAGAGAACGAATATATACGTATGACGTCATGAACATATGATATGAGAGAATGGACAAATCCATGTATATATGTGACGTCATGTGAGTGAACAAACATATGCTATCAGCTGTTTTACTGGCATCCTAACACTAGTGCGTGTACTGCGTACTAACGATTTTTAGGTAAAAAGTACGAAAGTACTTGTACTAAATATGGCTGTAGTTAAGTAGAATGTACTGAAGCATAAGTATAAAGTACACGAGGAAAGTGTAAAGTAAAAGTACTTATACTCTAATGCGTGTACTGCGTACTAACGATTTTTAGGTAAAAAGTACTGTAGTACTCGTACTAAATATGGCTGTAGTTAAGTGAAATGTACTGAAGCATAAGTATAAAGTACACGAGGTAAGTATAAAGTAAAAGTACTTATACTCTAGCGCGTGTACTGCGTACTAACGATTTTTAGGTAAAAAGTACGAAAGTACCAATTATTTTACGCAGTAATTGATCTCTGATGAAAATAAATAAAATTAATCCTGCTTATATTTATTCGTTTCAAATATTTATTTCACGTACAGCATAAATATAAGGAAAAAAAATCATTTTACCAAGCCGTTTTTCAACTATTGTGTTGTTACTTGTATTTTATAAGGAAATGTGTTGCCATTTTCTTCAAGATCAAGGAATACCATATTGGATGGGGTTGCAATAACAACTAAATAAATAGCTTTCTCATCTCCTTGCAAATTCATAGTATTAGGACCTGTAAATAAAAAGAAAACAAAGTAGTTGGACGTATTAATGATGCATGAATAAGAAAATTCTCTGGTAAAGAAAAATCAAAATATCTCGCTTTGATTTAATGTATTATTGTTCGACTCACTGAATTAACTTGATTAAGACGAGTCGTTTTTTTAATGGATCAAGTTAATTATGACGAAAGATGCTAAGCTTACCGTTGTTCCACATGGAAGAATATCGAGATGATCTATTCGATGTTACAGTAACAATACTGACTCGCCAGTCTGCACCTGGTACCGTACTCGTTCCTTGGAAGTTAACAGTAATAGAAGTTTTACCCCGATATACACCCAGAGGAACAATATTGTGACCTGCTTGCTGTGGAGCTCTATTATTAGGAACAACCATCCAACCATCGCTTCCACTTTGTAATGTCGTGTAAACGTCGCTCGAATGTCCCGGAACTTTTAGAAAGCTATCCAAATGTTCTAAATAATATTTTTTTGCTTTGAAATCCATTGTTACCAATCTTCTACTCAATCCGCCTAGTATGTCTTTGATAGAAACACCAGTTACTTCGGATATAGTTGCAAAAAACGTTGGTCTCTCTTGTTTGTAGGTGATTATGTTTACTAGTGCTTGATGGCCAAGTCCTGCGATGTTGTCTGGGTTTTCGCTTATGTAACTGAAAATCAGCCATATGTCGTACCAGTTCTTACCACTCGGAAAATGTGATTGCGGGTTTAATAAAAAGGCTGGAAAAAAGTCAGAGGCGGGACCATAGACTGTTTCGCCGTATTTATAGTAATCACTATACAAATATTCATTACGCAGGTAATTTGCTACTGATTCACCCCAAACAAAAGGAACAATACCACGATTATGGAAAACAACTGCATGCGCAAGTTCATGAGGAACTACCCAACTTGGCGGATCTACACGCATAGCACCTGGCATCATCACCTGATAAGCACATCCATCGCCGTCTGTGAAAACATATGCCCAACCGTCATTAACCTTATCGAGCCCAGTAAGTGCAATGTAGACATTCGATTTATAGGGACCGGATAGGGACGGATTCCTGGTATCTCCGATATCTCCAAGTCCTATTACGTCGATGTAAAACGAACGGATGGTTTCAAGGTTTTTTAAGTTGCCTTGAACAAACGCGGAATTTACAGTTCCAGTTGTATCACCATTTCCCCAAATAATTTGAAAATGTTCAGATGTTGCACGATTTACTGAAGGATCATCCAAAGCATAGAATGGATCTCTCACTTTATAGGTCTCTGCTCTTTCCAAATTTTCACCTTCTGATGTGTTAACACGTGGAAATAAAGAACTTGCTGACACCCAACTTGTTACATTCAATAACAACACAGTCAATAAATAACTTTTCAATTTCTTCATAAATATCAATTTGTCCTAGAACGATTTTTATTGGAGAATGAGAACTTCTACAATAATCAAAGATTCAATGCTTTTTTCTTCTCCAATCTACTTAACAGTCCCTACAACAAGAACAATAACGTTATCCTTTATTTGCTTCTTCTTTTTCTTCCTATGTGAATAAACCAAAAGATACCAAACTCATTCTCAGTTAAATAAAATACTTTCGTGAATATTTTGTTCAACGGTATCTCGTATATAAATTTTTAATACTTAAAACGATAGAACTTAATAGGAGTTTTTAAAATTTCCGTAGAAGTTTAGAGCTGCTAAGTTGTGTTGACAACTAACTACTCACTCTTAGTTTATTGTTCAGTAAGAAAATGTTGAAAATATTGTACGGTCTCATCTGCTCTACCTGTTTTGCTTATTTCATCCTGTTTACTTCCAAGGCTCAACAAGATCTTTATTCATGAGTTCGATTTAGTAACGAAAACTTGTAATAACACTTAAATATTTCCATTTACTCGTATAAAACTATTCCATGGCAATAAAATATTTCATTGGCAATTAGAAAAGAGATCTCATGTCCAACGCATGACTTCAATGGTGACTAACCATCTTTTTTGTGCTCGGATATTTTACAAATCATTTCTCGTTGCCCTAAATTGAGACAATGCACTGACAATATAATACAAAATAATTCAAATTTTTCAAATGATTCTACGTTGACTTTCTAGATTTTACTTTCATCCTGTTTGCTTTGTCTTACGAGGCTCTTTGTGAGTGTAACAACATGGATACTTTCGCAAAGAGTCTTTCAAAATAACTAAGAGTCAATATAATGGTGCTCTTAAATAAAAAGAGAATATGTGTTATTTACAGATACTCAATAATGGAAGAATTTCAAATTTTATAGATTTTGACGTTTTATTTCATACTATAAACTCTGAGATAAAATACGCATGCTGAATAAAAATAGATTTCTTCATGATGTTCCTCGAAATCTAAGTACATTCTATCTCGGCATTCATTTTTTTGTGCTAAAACGAACTGTTTAACATTCCTTTCGCCCGCTTTAATAAAATTTTCTCTATTCCAACGATAAACATTCAATATATAGATGATGCCCTGCCGAAAACTTTCAGCTGCAATTCATTTTGCAGATCTTCTGTTACTATGAGAAGATGAAAAGATCCTCAGTAATATTCACCTGCTGATGTCTTAATGATTTAAAAATTTAGAAAAAGATCAATTCATAGCGACGCTCTGTGAAGACGCAAAATAAGAAAACGTACTTTTAGCGATGGATGACCACTGACGATGTTGTTCTGGAGAGGAATGGCGATATGTGTGAGAATATATACTGCGAGAGACGTACTCTTCTTCACAATAATGCTCATCTGTCGTTTTTCTCATGTTTCTCTTTATTACTTTGATTTTTCTTCTTATCTTTACGTGCATATTATTGACTTTGAACGGCGAAATATTCGAATTTAGTGTCCACGACGAAACATTTAGAAAGAAATTCCAGCTGCGCAAATGGCTCCAACTTGCCATAAAAATATAAAAATTTTCTATCAATGAGTAATCTGGATGTACCAGTCTATCTACACCTCCAGTTTAAGCTGATTGCACATTATAATGAATGAACGTATCGATATTGATTCAAATAAGTATTGCCTTTTATTTATGTAAACATATTCACAGGTACGCGTACCCAAAAACTTGATACCAACGCTGTCATCTGTTTCTTTGCCCATCTACATGAAACTTTTCACTATCAAAATGCTTTGTTTGAACAACTGAAATTATTCCAGGTTACTTCTTCTGTCGCCTCATCTTCTTCATTTATTTTCTAATTTCTAACAAGCAACCTTTTTAAATAGTATTAGATTCATATATGAGTTACACGAACTCTTTAAGATGAATTATTTCTTCGAATAGAGGGATCCCTTTGACAGAAATGCCACTTAGTGGATTTTATTTCACTAGTGATTTACTTCCTTATGGTCTTAATAGCCAGTTATATACACAAAAAATTTACTGATTCTGGTAAAAATAAATAAAATCTCTTAATGTCGTGAAGTAAAAAAAAGAACCAAAGCACGGTTCTATCCAATCGTTTTTTTTGTCGATCTTTGAAAAAAAATGAAGTTGACATGTCTACTTCTCTAACTCATAAATCTTCGGAAATAATTCAATAGAATGAAATATCTAATTGTCCATCAGATAAAACTAGAAAATCATTGTCGCCGTCTTCGCAAATGGTGTTTTCATCACTGATATCTTCACCGTCAGCAGGAGTTTGATTATGATCGAAATCGGACCATAAGACAGGCTATATTTCTGAAAATATGAATTCGATTCAGACTTGAATGATTCGATTTATGGATATGGACGGAAAAAAAACGAAGAACATCGGAATCCGATAATGTATAACCGATAGAATCTAACGTACCCATTTCGACCTCAGCTATCTCGTACTTTATTGAATTTTTACATTTAATAACTGCGTTATTTATCAGTTTGTTTATGTTTGCTTTTCGATAAGTGTAGATAGATGTTCTTTTTAACACCTAAGAACAGAAATATGGCGTTTAGATTTCAACAATGCAGGTAAATAGTTATCTCTAATGAGAATATTTCACTTGTTTTATGTTGTGTTGTTTTTAGCTATTTCATTTTTGTATTCTGTTTGGTACAACTGTGTGTGATTTATCACTTGAATGGAATAAATTAAAGCATGATTATAAAAAACAACATGCAAGTGATGATGAAGAATCGGATCGTAAACAAATCTTCATTGATAACTTTATTCGCATACAAAATTATCAACAAATTCATTCAGATGCCTCATTAACTATGAGAGTTAAAGATTTAACTGATGAACGTGTTCACGTAGGTCATCATTAAAAAAAATGTTCACAGTAAAAACCAAAACATATTGTAGGAAATTGTTTCTGATAAAAAATCATCTTTTAAGTCGTATCCAATGTCATCGAAGCAATCGATTGATGTAAAAAATCTTCCTGAATCACTTGATTGGCGTGTAAAAGGTGTCATCTCACCAGTGAAAAGGCTAGGAATCATTGGAGAAGACGTCTCTGCTATTGTTAGTACTGGTATGATCATTGAAATAGATCTGTAAAAGAAGTTGTATCGTCAAATATGTTTTATATAGAACTTGTGGAAAGTCTTTTTGCTATTGAAAGAAAACAACTTATTGAAGGTAGTGTTTCTCGAATACTTGATTGTTGTCCACAGCCAATTGATACTTTCGAATGTATACAAAATATGAGTGGTATTTGTAAAAATAGTGATTATCCTTCTGTTCTTCATAAATGTGAACCAAATCGATGCAAGCCATTTGCAACCGTATGTATCTTATATATGCATATATTATGTAGAATATTACTTTAAAACGCTTATAGTTCGACACAATTAAGAGATTGACTAATAACGATGAAAATACAATGTTAGCTTGGATACAAAAATCAACGCTTTGGGCAAAAATGGATGCTAGTGGTGAAGAATTTTCCGAGTATAAAGGAGGTATCTATGATAATGATGGGTGTTCAGAAATAATGGTTGCTCACGTGGTATAAACTGAACAAATCCCGTGATTTTATCTCTTTCATAAAATAATATTCTGTTATCTAGTTACAAATTGTTGGTTATGGTGTTGAAGGTGGTAAACCGTTTTGGATATGCAAAAATAACTGGGGTCAATAATCATATCAATCATAGAGTTTTTTCATTAGTTTCGATTTTTCTTTTATAGGTGATCATTGGGGAGAGAACGGTTATATACGTATTGCCCGCGGTAAAAATATGTGTGGGATTGCAACGAATGTCGTACAAATAGATTACACAACGACAAGTAATGCTTCACGGCAACAAATTATTATTCCAACGATTTTCATCACATTATTATTAACAGTCATTAGGCAAATGATTATCGCCTACTATTAATCGATATATTAAGCAGGGTTGCCATTCTTTCCGCTTTTTCATACAACGTTTGGATTAAATGATCGAAAGTCTAAAATACAATATAGTGTCTTTACTATAAAAATACTATTGGTCATTTAAGTTTCGTATCATTGCCGCCACAATTTTCATTCGATTTTGACGCCTAGTGCTACAAGACCTAAAGTTTCACTTCATATGAAGGCTATCATTGAGATACCATTGGTGGAGCGAAAACGCCATTGGCTGTAGGAATAATATCCACGGATACTGACCACATCATTTGAATCTTTTCACTCAAAAAGGATAGCTCAATTTCAAGAATTAGAACAACTATTATGATCTATGAAGATGTAAGCACTTCCCGAGAATGAAACTACTGACACAAGATCGACAAAAACTGAACCGAAATCGAATTCAATCACCTGGAACCAGTAACTTCTTCTCATATTCGATCGATAAGTGCTTCTAATTCTTGATCACCACCCGAGGTTAATTGTAATTCGACTTGATAAAGTAGACTCTTATTAACCATTTCTTTAATTACAGTCACTCGAAAAACAGTGTGCATTGAGAAGAGAATTTTGTTTTCTCTCTTAAAATAACTCTCCTCTTTGATGAAAGCAAATGGTGTCGATGTTAAACAAGGATCAATGGACATTATGAAGAAAATGCCCACCGTATCGACTTTTGTCGAAGCATCTCGAGTAAAACTGAGCGATACTTTTTCATTTGTATTGGTAGACAAGAGATTATTCAATGATATCAGCCCGCCTTGTGCTTTCTGGACATTTTCGAAGTCTAATTTCATAAGACCTTGTCCTCGATAAACCACAAAAGATTCGCCATCATAGGCGCTAACCTGTTCTTCGTACAGATCTTGTATTTGTCGATGTACATCACGTAGGAAGAAGCCCATATTGCTTTTTCTGGAATATAATCATTTTCGAACTCTTGATTTATTTGTAATTCAAGTAAATTACCAGAAAAAACGATATGATGATGAACACACGTTCATAGTCTATTTGATTGAGCAATTGAATACATTGATCCGATTGTGTACATAGATGAACGCTGTTCACTACGTTCTTCAGTTGAACTAATGCGTCTTGGTGGTCTTGGCTTCTTTCGTGTATACTGGCATCTACCCAAAGAAGAAGATAACTTTGATCTATGCGTTATCGTGATTGTCGAATTTTGGACGACGGTGTCGATTTCGATTCATTAATTTTTATGCTGTTGAAATAAAAAGAAAAATCACGTGCTTTTTCGCGTTATTAGTCAAGAACGAACTCCACCTAGTTACTTTTGAGAATAACATTGTGGAGAGCAAAAGAGCAGAAGACACAAAAAAAAACGTTCTTGGAAGTGCTTTCAACATAACGGACAAATTTGAAATCAACAAGACAACTTATTCGATTTTATTCTTTTCTCCGCCCGTTTGACAGTGTGTGTGCGTTCTCCTACATTCTTTTGCCATCAAAAGTAAGGACTAAAGTGAAAAGCTTTCAGTATGAAGATATTCGATAAAATTTCTTAAATAAAAGACTCAGCGTTTCATAAAATTGAATGCGATGCTATGATAAAAAGCGTTAAAAACTGGACCTCAATAGCAAAGTATCACATTTGGTGGAGAATTTGGTATAGACCAAACCAAGCAACGAGTTTTTTGCTCTTTTTGCATATAAAATAAAAGTTTTTAAAGAAAAAAAGACTGAGAAATATTTGAATCGTTTACTCTTCAAGAAATTGTTCTTTATTTATTTTTACCTTTGTCATTAATGTTCGAATACATAGATAAATACACAATACTTCAGATAAAAAATCCAACCATCATCTATTACACACTACGTGTAGCATTCGACATTTTTACCGTGCTTTACACTCAGATGAATCTTAGAAAGAACGTTCATTACTCCATCGATCCATTTACTGCATGATGTGCGTATTCAAAATTCAATGGAAAATACTTTCCATAAGTTTAGATATTTTCATATTGAACGCTGAATAAAGTCGATTGTGATAGAATAAACATATTGTTTGAAATGAACAAGTCAAATCATTGTCTCATTTATTTTTATTGAATCCGTTTTATTTTACAAATGACTCTTTGTCTTTCCTTGTTGATAAGAAAATCTATGATTAATCTTAGGACGATTGATTTCATCCGCCTGACTATAATCTTGAAAAGGTGCATCACGTTGTTTGACTGCTTGTTGAACACCAAACTGAGCAGCTGTTTCGACAAATTTCATCGCTTCAGGAGTATGACGCATTGAACCATCCAAAATACAACCTAATAATTGTGTTGTATGTAAACCTTGATTTTCATAAACTTGATTAACCATTAATTTCATTGTGGCTAATTGTGTTACAGGAATTTCAGCTAATTTTTCACCTGTCTTCAATACTTCATTCTCTAGTTGATTAAATGAAACTGATTTATTAATTAAATTTATTTCAGCTGCTCTTTTTCCTGAAAGAGCTTCACCAGATAAGGCTAATTCTTTACATTTTGTTAAACCTAAACGATAAATCCACATTCCTGTTAAATAAGTGCCCCATATTCGACTATAAGGCGTTCCAATAATAGCATCATCAGCAGCAATAATCAGATCAGCACATAATGCCATGTCACTACCACCACCTACACAATAACCATGAATTTGAGCAATAACAGGTTTATGTGAATACCAAATCGACATAAATTTAGCAACTGGACTTGTTAATTTCGATGTAGTTAACATCATATCTTCTCCGGGATTCCAATCATTCATTGAATTACTTAAATTTGAAGGGAAATTGGCTAAATCATTGCCAAAATCAAATCCTGCACAAAATGAAGTGCCATTGCCACGAAGTATAATAGTTTTCACTGCATTATCTTGATTTGCTCGAACGATTGAATGTTGTAATTCTGATGGCATCAAAGGTGATATTGTATTTAATTTATCAGGTCGATTTAAAGTTATAAATGCTAATGGACTGGAAACATGATAAAGTAATGTTTCATATTTAGGAGTTGAATTTATCAAATGAGTAGGAATATTCCAAAGTTTCATAGAATCAGAACATGTTCGTTTTCGCTCAGTGATTTTTCTTATCGATACGAATTTCGACAACCAATGATTAACTAATAGTTGAAAGAGAAATAATTTATTCTATTTTATGAAATTCAATTGAATATATTCACCTTTCTTGAATAAAGAAGACATAATAGAAAGAGAAATATTCTCTCGTATGAAAACACATATGACACTGAATTTCTTTTTATATCGTGACCTATTGACCACTCTTTTACTTCTCTCATTGTCTAATTAGTCGACTGTTCTTCTTTGTATTTATCGTGACCGATTAATATATGAGAGAAACACCGATGTCAAATATTTCAGCAAAGAATCTGTTGATGATTGACGAATGAAATGATTTCGATTGATATTTAATAAGAAATACTTTCATCCTATTGTATTGATTGAGAACATTTTCATAAAGATAGAAAAAGAATTTAATGCGATTTACAACAATATTTTTCTTTATTTCATTGATAAACATGTTGATAATCAACTCAATAAAACAAAGATTTATTTCGAAAATAAAATTCTCAAAATAACAATTCTTATATAAATGTTCTGATCGACTTTTCCCTCACATTTTCAAATGCTTTATTCGAGTTGAACTTTTTTTAATAAAATCCAATTGAAGTTTCTCAATATCGATTTATTGAAATAAATTGTTAATTATTATTTTTGTGAAGATAATTATACAAATGTTTAACAAATTTATTGATAAGTTGATAACAATGCGATTGAATCTAATCGACGATTATCTTTCGAGTACGAAAATTCAAATTCGAATAATCAACACGATGATAAACAGTTATACAGATCGAATTTCAAAGAGATCATCATATGTTTCGAGTAATTTGAATTTTGTTCAATGGTCATAAGAGAATTCTTTTGAAAATATAAAATATTATTATTTGTATTCTTTGTTGATTAATTCAAAGATAAACAAAACATTGTTCGTCTAACAATTATTTTACAATTGAATTGGTGATAAAGAGAAGAAAGTCTCTTTTGCATTGTTTCGATAATTTCATTTAAATTGGATAAAACATTTCCAGAAGTAAATGAACAATTCGTCAAGAGATCTTCAATAATTGAATTTTGAATAATTTGTAAACGAACATATTCGAACAGGTAAATGAAGAAATCTTTTGATAAATGTAAAGACATCGATTTGATTTTTCTCAAATAAAATCAAATAATTATTCAATAAAAGTTTGTTGAATTATAAGAAGAATTAAGAAAAGATTCAAATAATTTAATTCAATGTAATTGATTCTTTTTAATAAATCTTTCTTTTATTAATTAAAATTTCATCGATATCGAATTAATTGTAATGCGGAGTTATATGCAAAAGATCTTCGATATATTCACTTATTTCCGTAATCTCTTCTTCATTTAATCTATAAGACTTTCGTCGATGTCATTTTCTTCAGATCAGAACTGACCGATTTCTCTGATTTTGTTATGTATTGATGAAGAGATATTCAAATCTTGTGCATCAGAAGAGAAGAATTGGATCGACTTCTTTGACTTTATTATTCATATCTTGATAAATTTTTGTGGATTTAAATTGAGAATAATCAAATAGATCATCATTTGTTTGAAAATATCACAAATTGCTTTGCCCTTTTTTTTACGAATAAAAAGATTTCTTTCGATGAAAAGCAATGAAAGATTCGTTGTGATTTGGATCGAATGGAATTTGTATTGGATTCAATGAAGATTGTCAATGAGAATTGGAATCCAAAGAAAAGATACGAAAAGATGGGGGAATTGTTAGATTTCGAAAACATTGGGATATAAATACAATTAATGGGAATAAATCTATTTGAATGTATAGTTGATGGAAACATTTCGGAAGAGAATTGAATAAATCTATGACTTTTTCTTTGAAAGGATCAGTTAGAGAATTTCGCGTTATATCAAAACCAAGAATTTGTTGTTCTGAATAACTCAATGATGAGAAACGAGAAGTGATTTTCATGTTTGGAGAACTCAAATAGAATCGAATTCGTTTGAAACGATTGAGTGCTAAAGAAAAAGTTTGACTGTTTTTAAACTTCAAATAAATCGATGCCCATCAGAATCCTTTTAAACAAATCAATTCAATGAAAGGAACAATTCTATCAGTTGAAATATTATTTTCTGAACATTTCCCAGATAATCTTTATGATCTTTGATAAGTTTTCGAAGTTTGATTTCGTGTGATTCTTTGTCACTTTCGAAATATTTTTCAGAGAATTAAATCGATAAGATATTCAATGAAATATATGATTTAATGCGAGAAAAAACAATGGAATTCGAAGATATATGAGATGTACTTTCAACAGTTTCCAAGAAAAACAACGAACCAATTGGAATAAGCAAATTCTCTTGTGGTTTGTTTAATAAAATTGTTCATGTTGTTCATATGAATACTAGCGGAGGTACCCGCTGCAAGTCTCGATAACATAATAATATAAACTTGGGGCGTAAGAAAACGATGTGCTTAACATGACATATACGTAATGGACCGATAATGTTATACAGTTTGTTCAGTTCTTTCTCGGCTTAGCTACAATATTTAATAATATTTGAAACGTGTCTTAGATATTNAAAAGTTTATTTACTTTGTTCCATGGCGAATCATGCAGAGATTCTATTGATGGTTGTCCAACAACTCGTGTCTGCAATAATTCATAATCGTCATAATTGCATTGTCCATGACGAAGCCGATCGAGTAATTGAAGATATCGTATATCTTCTGTTCGTATCTGTTGTGTAAGCTTTACCACACAATTCATTTGAAGAATTAAAGAACGTGAAACACGTTGTTGAATTTCTTTTTCAGATGGTATTTTTCCTTGTTTCTTTTTTGATGATGATGATAATGAAAAATCAGTATGCGATGGTGAATCAGAGACTGGCCGATATTGTAAATAATCACCAAAGAAGATGACGTTCACACCACCAAATGAAACTTGAGCATCGATTTTTTTCATAGAAGTTATCTTTATCAACCGATTTTATAATCTAACTAATAAAAAGGTTTTACTTCTTTCTTGATTCAAATTTTCTTACGAGTATGATGAAGCGATATCTGCGTATTCTATCGAACGGAAAATAAGATTTCACTATATCATATGAATAACTTTGATAGTGGATATTCTTTCAAAAATCAAAAAGATTATGCTGTTGCGTTTGTAACGATAATGATATCGTTCATCTCTTTCTGTTCTTTATTCTCTCACCTCTATATCATAGTATCTCCGGGTCATCTCTCTCTCTCTGTCTCTCTTCTCTATATAAGCGTGTCTTATTGTGAAATAGGCACATTCTGGTCATGTAGAGTAGTCAATAAGCATCTATACCCTGAGAAGTGGTTAGCTACTCAACCAGTTTGTCGTTACAGCGTTCATTCATGTTAGTATATGCACATCGCAAACATAATTTATGGAAACATCATTGAAAATCAATAACTGAGCGTTTGGAGACATTTTATCAAAAAGAATGATCCGTTTTAAGTATATTTGGACTTAGTAACGGTACTCAGTCAAAACGTACTGTAGTATCTGTACTAAGTATGGCTGTAGTTAAATGGAATGTACTGAAGCATAAGTGTAAAGTACACAAGGTAAGTATAAAGTAAAAGTACTTATACTCTAGCGCGTGTATTACGTACTGTAGATTTTTAGGTAAAAAGTACGAAAGTACCAATTATTTTACTAGCAACAGATCTCTGATGAAAATAAATAAAATTAATTTGAATTTTCATGTAAATCCTGCTTATATTTATTCATTTCAAATATCATTTCACGTACAGCATAAATATAAGGAAAAAAATAATTTTACCAAGTCGTTTTTCAATTATTGTGTTGTTACTTGTATTTTATAAGGAAATGTGATGCCATTTTGTTCAAGATCAAGGAATACCATATTGGATGGAGTTGCAATAATAACTAAATAAATAGCTTTCTCATCTCCTTGCAAATTCATAGTATTAGCACCTGTAAAGAAAAAGAAAACAAAGTAGTTGGACATATTAATAATGCAAGAATAAGAAAATTCTATGGTAAAGAAGAATCAAAATATTTCGATTTAATTTAATGTATTATTGTTCGAATCACTGAATTAACTTGATTAAGACGAGTCGTTTTTTCAATGGATCATGTTAATTATGATGAAAGACGCTAAGCTTACCGTTGTTCCACATGGAAGAATATCGAGACGATTTATTCGACGTTACAGTAACAATACTGACTCGCCAGTCAGCACCTGGTGCCGTACTCATTCCTTGAAAGTTAACAGTAATGGAAGTTTTACCCGGATATACACCCAGAGGAATAATATTGTGACCTGCTTGCTGTGGAGCTTTATTATCAGGAACAGCCATCCACCCACCGCTTTCACTTTGTAATGTCGTGTAAATCTTGTCCGAATGTCCCGGGACTTTTAGAAAGGTATCCAAATGTTCTAAATAATATCTTTTTGCTTTGAAATCCATTGTTACCAATCTTCTACTCAATCCGCCTAGTATGTCTTTGATAGAAACACCAGTTACTTCGGATATAGTTGTGAAAAACGTTGGTGTCTCTTTTTTGTGGGTGATTATGTTTAATACTGCTTGATGACCAAGTCCTGCGATGTTGTCTGGGTTTTCGTTTATGTAAGTGAAAATTGGCCATATGTCGTACCAGTTCTTACCACTTGGAAAATGTGATTCCGGGTTTAATAAAAAGGCTGGAAAAAAGTCAGACGCGGGACCATAGACTGTTTCGCCATATTTATAGTAATCACTATACAAATATTCATTACGCAAGTAATTTGCTATTGATTCACCCCAAACATAAGGAACAATACCACGATTATGGAAAACAAATACATGTGCAAGTTCATGAGGAACTACCCAACTTGGCGGATCTACACGCATAGCACCTGGCATCAGCACCTGATAAGCACACCCATCGCCGTCTGTGGAAACATATGCCCAGCCGTCATTAATCTTATCAAGTCCACTAAGCGCAATGTAGACATTCGATTTATAGGAACCAGGCATGGACGGATTCCTGGTATCTCCAATATCTCCAAGTCCTATTACGTCGATGTAAAACGAACGAATGGCTTCAAGGTTTTTTAAATTGCCTTGAACAAACGCGGAATTTACAGTTCCAGTTGTGTCACCATTTCCCCAAATAATTTGAAAATGTTCAGATGTTGCACGATTTACTGAAGGATCATCCAAAGCATAGAATGGGTCTCTCACTTTATAGGTCGCTGCTCTTTTCAAATTTTCACCTTTTGATATTTTAACACGTGAAAACAAAGAAGTTGCTGACACCCAACTTGTTACATTCAATAACAACACAATCAATAAATAACTTTTCAATTTCTTCATGGATATCAATTTGTCCTAGAACGATTTTATTGGAGAACGAGAACTTCTACAATAATCAAAGATGCAATGCTTTTTTTTTCTTCTCTGATCTACTTAACACTTTTTACAATAAGAACAATAACGTTATCCTTTATTTGCTTCTTATTCTTCCTATGCGAATAAACCAAAATATAATACTGTTACGAATATTCTGTTCAACGGTGTCTTGTATATAAATTTTTAATACTTAAAACAATAGAACTTAATAGGAATTTTCACAATTTCCGTAGAAGTTTAGAGTTGCTAAGTTGTGTTGACAACTAACTACTCGCTTTTATTTTATTCTTCAACAAGAAAATGTTGAAAATATTGTAGTCTCATCTACTCTACCTGTTTTGTTTATTTCATCCTGTTTACCTCCAGGTTTCAACAAGATCTTTATTTATGAATTCGATTTACTAAAGAAAACTTGTAATAATACTCAAATATTTCCATTTACCCGTATAAAACTATTCCATGACAATAAAATATTTCATTTGGCAATTAGCAAGGGGATCTTATGTTCAACGCATGACTTCAATGGTGACTAACCATTTTTTTTGTGCTCGGATATTTTACAAATCAATTTTCGAAGTTTTCATGAAAACTATTGTTGTGAAGAATCTAATATACAGGAATAGAATCTTTTGAATTCAAATATTCTATCATTTCTCGTTGCCGTGGTTTGAGACAATGCACTGACAGTATAATACAAAATAATTCAAATTTTTCAAATGATTCTGCGTTGACTTTCTAGATTTTACTCTCGTCCTTTTTGCTTTGTCTATCTTTGTCTTACGAGGCTCTTGGTGAGTGTAACAACATGAATACTTTCACAAAGAGTCTTTCAAAATAACTAAGAGTCAAAATCATAGTGCTCTCAAAAAAAAAGAATATGTCTTATTTACAGATACTGAACAATGGAAGAATTTCAAATTTTATAGATTTTAACGTTTTATTTCATAGTATAAAGTCTGAGATAAAATACACATGCTGAATAAAAATAGATTTCATCATGATGTTCCTCGAAATCTAAGTACATTCTATCTCGGCATTCATTTTTTTGTGCTAAAACGAACTGTTTAACATTCCTTTCGTCCGCTTTAATAAAATTTTCTTTATTCTAGCGATAAATACTCAATATATAGATGATACCCCTTCCGAAAATTTTTAACTGCAATTCATTTTGCAGATCTGTTAGTTCAAGTTTAAAGATTTTCTATTACTATGGAAAGATGAAAAGATTCTCAGTGATATCCATACGCTGATGTCTTAATGATTTAAAAATTTCGAAAAAGATAGACTCATAGCGACGCTCTATGAAGACGCAAAATAAGAAAACGTACTTTTATCGATGGATGACTACTGGCGATGTTGTTCTGGAGAAGAATGGCGATATGTATGAGAATATGTACTGAGAGAGAGGTACTTTTCTTCACAACAATGTTCATCTGTCGTTTTTCTCATGTTTTTCTTTATTACTTTGATTTTCTCCTTATCTTTACGTGTATATTATTGACTTAGAATGGCAAAATACTCGAATTTAGTACTGAAGACGAAGCATTTAGAAAGAAAACCAGTCGCAAAAGGTTCCAACTTCCCATAAAAATATAAAAATTTTCTATCAATGAATAATCTGGAAGCACCGCTCTATCTACACCTCCCGTTTAAACTAATTTCATATTATATTATAATGAATGTGCGTATCGATATTGATTCAAATAAGTATTGCCTTTTATATATGTAATTATATTCACAGGTACGCGTACCTAAAAACTTGATGCCAACGCTGCCATCTGTTTCTTTGCCTATCTACATGAAATTTTTCACTACCAAAATGTTTTGTTTGGACAATTGAAATTATTCAAGATTACTTCTTCTGTTGCCTCATCTTCTTCATTTATTTTCTGATTTCCAACATGATACGATCGATCGAGCTAAAATGCTTTCGGAGACAAAGTTTTCGAACAAGCAACCTTTTTAAATAGTATTAGATTCATAGATGAGTTACACGAATTCTTTAAGGTGAGTTATTTCTTCGAATAGAGATATCACTTTGACAGAAACGTCACTCGGCGGATTTTATTCCGCTAATGACTTATTTCCTTATGATCTTAATAGCCAGTTATATACACAAAAAATTTATTGATTCTGATAAAAATAAATAAAATCTCTTAATGTCGTGAAATAAAAAAGGAACCAAAGCACGGTGGTATTCAATCGTTTTTTGTTGATCTTTCAAAAAAACGAAAGTTGACATTTCTACTTCTCTAACTCATAAATCTTGGGAAATAATTCACTCGAATGAAATATCTAATTGCCCATCAGATAAAATTAGAAAATCATTGTTGCCATCGTCACAAATGCTGTATTCATCACCGATACCTTCACAGTCAGTAGGATAAGGATGTGGGAGGTGTAGGAGTTTGATTATGGCCGAAATCAGACCATAAGACAGCCTATATTTGTGAAAATATGAATTCGATTTGGACTTGAATGATTAGATTTCTGGATATGGACGGAAAAAACGAAAAACATCGGAATCCGATAATATATAACCGATAGAATCTAACGTACTCATTTCGACCTCAGCTATCTCGTACTTTATTCAATTTCTATATTTAATAACTTCGTTATTTATCAGTTTGCTTATATTTGTTTTTCGATAAGTGTAGATAGTCGTTTTTTTTAAATGTAAGAACAGAAATATGGTGTTTAGATTTTAACAATGAAGGTAAATAATTATCTCTATTGAGAATATTTCACTTATTTTTTGTTGTGTTTTTAGCTATTTCATTTTTGTATTCTATTTTGTACAGTTGTGTGTGATTTATCACTTGAATGGAATAAATTAAAGCATGATTATAAAAAACAACATGCAAATAACGATGAAGAATCTGATCGTGAACAAACCTTCATTGATAACGTTATTCGCATACAAAATTATCAACAGATTCATTCAGGCGCCTCATTAACTACGGGAATTAAAGATTTAACTGATGAACGTGTTCATGTAGGTCATTATTACAAAAAAGTTTCACTGTAAAAAGCAAAACATATTGTAGGAAGTTGTTTCTGATAAAAAATTATCTTTTAAATCGTATCCAATATCATCGAAGCAATCGATTGATGTAAAAAATTTTCCTGAATCACTTGATTGGCGTGTAAAAGGTGTCGTCTCACCGGTGAAAAAGCTAGGAATAATTGGAGAACACGTCTCTGCTATTGTTAGTACTGGTACGATTATCGAAATAGATCTGTAAAGGAAGTTGTATCGTCAAATATGTTTTATATAGAACTTGTGGAAAGTCTTTTTGCTATTGAAAGAAAACAACTTATTGAAGGTAGTGTTTCTCGAATATTTGATTGTTGTCCACAGCCAATTGATACTTTCGAATGTATACAAAATATGAGTGGTATTTGTAAAAATAGTGATTATTCTTCTGTTCGTCATAAATGTGAACCAAATCAATGCAAGCCATTTGCAACCGTATGTATCTTATATATGCATATATCATGTAGAATATTACTTTAAAATTCATACAGTTCGACACAATTAAGAGATTGGCAAATAATGATGAGAATACAATGTTAGCTTGGATACAAAAATCAACGCTTTGGGCAAAAATGGATGCTAGTGGTGAAGAATTTTCAGAGTATAAAGGAGGCATCTATGATAATGATGGGTGTTCAGAAACAATGGTTGCTCACGTGGTATAAACTGAATAAATTCCGTGATTACATCTCTTTCATCAAATAATATTCTGTTATTTAGTTACAAATTGTTGGTTATGGTGTTGAAGGTGGTAAACTGTTTTGGATATGCAAAAATAACTGGGGTAAATAATCATATCAATCATAGAGTTTTTTCATTAGTTTCGATTTTTCTTTTATAGGTGATCATTGGGGAGAGAACGGTTATATACGCATTGCCCGCGGTAAAAATATGTGTGGCATTGCAACGAATGTCGTACAAATAGATTACACAACGACAAGTAATGCTTCACAGCAACAAATTATTATTCCAACAATTTTCATCATATTATTAACAGTCATTACGCAAATGATTATCGCCTACTATTAATCGATATATTAAGCAGGGTTACCATTCTTTCCGCTTTTAGCGGAAACCATCCGCTTTTTTTACTTTTTTCCGCTTTTTCATACAACGTTTGGATTAAATGATCGAAAGTCTAAAATACAATATAGTGTCTTTGCTATAAAAATATTATTGGTGATTTACGTTTCGTATCATTGCCGCCACAATTTTCATTCGATTTTGACGCCTAGTGCTACAAGACCTAAAGTTTCACTCCATATGAAGGCTATCATTGAGATACTATTGGTGGAGCGAAAACGCCATTGGTTGTAGTATTAATAGCCGGGGATACTGCCCACATCATTTGAATCTTTTTACTCATATAAGATAGCTCAATTTCAAGAATTAGAACAACTATTATGATCTATGAAGATGTAAGAACTTTCCGAGAATGAAACTACTGACACAAGTTCGACAAGAACTGAACCGAAATCGGATTCAATCACCTGGAACCAGTAACTTCTTCTCGTATTCGATCGGTAAGTGCTTCTAATTCTTGATCATCATCCGAGGTTAACTGTAATTCGACTTGATAAAGTAGACTCTTATTAACTATTTCTTTAATTACAGTCACTCGAAAAACAGTGTGCATTGAGAAGAGAATTTCATCTTCTCCCTTAAAATAACTCTCCTCTTTAATGCAAGCAAGTGGTGTCGATGTTAAACAAGGATCAATGGACATTATGAAGAAAATGACCACCGTATCGACTTTTGTCGAAGCATCTCGAGCGAAAATGAGCGATACTTTTTCATTTGTACTGGTAGACAAGAAATTATTAAAGGTTATCAGTCCGCCTTCTGCTTTCTAGAGTTTTTCGAAATCTAATTTCGTAAGACCTTGTCCTCGATCAACCACAAAAGATTTGCCATCATAGGCACTAACATTTTCTTCGTACAGAGCTTGTATTTGTCGATGCACATCACATAGAAAGAAGCCCATATTTATGATGATATAGGCATTTAAAATTCGTAATACTTGATTGAGCATTTTGTACGTGAAACATTCACGTGTATAACACCATATTGCTTTTTTTGAAATATAATCATTTTCGAACTCTTGAATTATTTGTAATTCAAGTAAATTGCCGGAAAAAACATCGCGACAACAATTGACTAAGTTCTGCATAGGATCATCATCGTAACCGATATCAAGAAGAATTTCTTTGAATATTTGAGTGTACATAAATGTTGGTTCGATTCGATTTAAATTCTCAGTTGAAGCCATTTAATTTGCTGTGACAAAACTTACAGCTATAAGATCTTGATCAGATTGCTTAACAGACAATTGCAATTCTTGACAGATCTCGTTGATATTTGTATAAAACACCTTTAATTTTGGTCCAGTCTTTAATCCACTCTTCGTGTCTGGATTTATTACCACAGTAGATGAAAATTGTATCTAACTGTGACATTCCATGAATTTCAGGAGTCAGATGTTGACCTAAATATCCGGATATGATGATGAACACACGTTCATTGTCTATTTGATTGAGCAATTGAATGTATTGATCCGATTGTGTAAACAGATGAACGTTGTTCACTACGTTCTTCAGTTGAGCCAATGAGTTTTGGTAATCCTTGCTTCTTTCATCAATACTGATATCTACCCAAAGAAGAAGATAGCTTTTGAGCTATGCGTTGTCGTGATTGTCGAATATTGAACGACGGTTTCGATTTCGATTCATTCATTCTTATACTATTGGAATAAAAAGAAAACTCACGTGCTTTTTCGCGTTATTTGCTCAAGAACGGACTCCACCTAGTTACTTTTGAGAATAACATTGTGGAGAGCAAAACAACAGAAGACACAAAAAGAAAAGTTCTTGGAAATGCTTTCAACAGAACGTACAAATTTGAAATCGACAAGCGAACTTATTTGATTTTATTCTTTTCACCGTCCGTTTGACAATACATGTGGGTTCTCCTACATTCTTTTGCCATCAAAAGCGACGATTGTAGTGAAAATCTTTCATTATGGAGATATTCGACAAAATTTCTTAAATAAAAGATTCAGCGTTTCATAAAAATGAATGCGATGTTAATAAAAATCGTTAAAAACTGAACTTCAATCAGCGAAATATGACGTTTGGTGGAGAATCTGATATAGACCAAACCAAGCAGCGAATTTTTTGCTCTTTTTGCATCTAAAACAAAACTTTTTAAAGAAAAAAACTGAGAAATATTTAAATCGTTTACCCTTCAAGAAATTGTTCTTTATTTATTTTTTCCGTAAGTTTCAGACCAAATTGTTCGAAAATACCTTCAGCAATTTCATTTATCTCCTCTTTTGTTTTGTCTTTTTCATGTATCACTTCCGCCTGTAAGAAAATAAAGTGATCTTCTGTTTCAATTCACACGAATTAATTCTGCAAAATCGATTAATCCATCATTTGATAAAATCCATTTTAAATATTCAGTTTTCATCTCTAATAAATGACCTCGAGAAAAAATATTCCTATGCACCAAATGAAAAGTCCAAAGCTTCATCTATAGTCTTTTTCCTATGTATAGCCATCGTGAAAATAAATTCAGTTAAACTTATGGCTCCATCATTATTTGTATCAAATGTAGCGAATACTTGGCTAAAACAATCGATAAGAACATTCAAAAAACTTTATCGAAGGACATACTCAAATGTAACGCCGCGTCTATTTTATCAGATTCAACGGTTTTTTGCCAAAATTTACGAAACTCTTCCATTGTCATTGTAGTATTACCAACAGCTTCTTTTTTAAATTGCTGAATACAAAAACGCACGATGAAAATAATTCAAATCTTCCATAAATTCTCTTACCTTGTAATAATTCGGAACTTCTAAAGAGAGAAAAGAAATGTAAGTTTTAAAGACGATGAATGTTTCTATTTCTTCTGTTATCTTTGTCATTAATATTGACATTTGTTTTAAGTGTTTGAATTTCCAATACAATTCAAATGATTTTCAACGATAGTTTATCACAAAGAAAACCAACCTGCTTTAGTTAAGACTCATTGGTTGCCCTTAACTTCGTTGATTCGATAATGAAATATATCGGTACTGAAAAAACAACAATATTTATAGAGGAGAGACGAAAAATCATCCTCTTCGAATACATAGATAAATACACAATGCTTCAAATAAAAAATCCGATCATCACCTATTACACACTACATACAGACTTCGACATTTTTATCGTACTATATATTCCGATGAATCTTTAAAAGAACGTTCATTACTCCATCGATCCATTTACTGCATGATACGTATATTCAAAATTCAATGGAAAATATTGTCCATACGTTTAGATATTTTTCATATTGAACGCTCAATAAAGTCGATTGTGATAGAACAAACATATTCTTTCAAATGAACAAGTAAAATTATTGTCTCATTTCTTTTTATTGAATCCGTTTTATTTTACAAATTGCTTTTTATCTTTCCTTGTTGATAAGAAAATCTATGTTTAATCTTAGGACGATTCATTTCATCAGCCTGGCTATAATCGTGAAAAGGTGCATCACGTTGTTTGATTGCTTGTTGAACACCAAATTGAGCAGCTGTTTCGACAAATTTCATCGCTTCAGGAGTATGACGCATTGAACCATCCAAAATACAACCTAATAATTGTGTTGTATGTAAACCTTGATTTTCATAAACTTGATTAACCATTAATTTCATTGTGGCTAATTGTGTTACAGGAATTTCAGCTAATTTTTCACCTGTCTTCAATACTTCATTCTCTAGTTGATTAAATGAAACTGATTTATTAATNCAGAGAGTATCAACGGATGGATATCACATTTAGGAATGAAATCTTTGTTACATATTCGATCATCATTTGTTCGGAGAATTAAATCGATAAGATATTCATTTGGCTTATTATTCAATGAAGATAATTGTTGAAAAATTATTTTTGAATAAATTTCACATTGGTTGGAAAGACTTGAAACAAATTTCCGTAGATTTTCATTATCATTCAAAGAGAAATTCAAATTCATCCACTCAATGATAAGATTTTCAGGTAATTTAACTAAATTCGATTTGATGGTGAATGAAGTATATCATTTAATGCGAGAAAAACAATGGAATTCGAAGGCAATTGAGATGTAGTTTCAAGAGTTTCGAAGAAAAAAAAACGAACCAATTGGAATAAGCAAATTCTCTTGTGTTTTGTTTAATAAAATTTTTCATGTTGTTCATATAAATAATTCCAACTAGTCCATTCACAATAGCTAAATGAATTGATTCAGAAAAACGAAAATCAACTGAAAGTGAAAACATTTTTTCAGTAATATTTTTGATTGAATAACTTTGAATAAGAGCTTGACGAACAAAATATTCTTGAAATGATAAATGAAAATAAAAACCATAAGTTTGTACATAACATACCTTCGGGCAAGATTCGACATTTTCTTGAACCAATTCGTTTCAGCATAGATTCCAATCGAATCAATACTGGTTTTTTCAAGTAGAACTAGGTATGCCCTACCTAACCATCATACTCCGAGCCTAACAGCTCTTGGACATCTCAGGCGGTTTCCTTGTGAGATCACATTTATATGAGTTGCTCTCAGTAATTATTTGAAAAAATTCTAGCTAGACCTCGGAACCAACTAAAGTCTCTCAGCAGGAACGAAAAGAAGAGATTAGGAACAGCGAATCCAAAAAAACCGACATCAGGTTGGAGATCCTCAACGGCAACAACCCTTGGATCAATCATTTTCTAATAACTATCCTTAATTTGCCGTTGACCTGCAGAATGCTACAATCTGATGGAATTATATACAGCAAAATTTTAGCATTTTAACGGCGGTATTTTAGCTATAATCCTTTTTCAGTGAAGGAAATAAAAGACTCTTCACAGGAATTAGAAGAAAATTTTCCTTTCGGTTTGGAATGTTTATTTTATTTGAGAAAAGGAAAGAAAAGATATCGCTTGTATAAATGATCCAGACAAGGAAGAAGAACGGATGTTGCGTATAGCAACAGGATTTGGAAAAATTGTAAGTTTTTTCTCGTGGTTCTGTATTTCTTCGATTTACTTTTTAGTAACAACGTTTGACACCTTCGCAGTTGCGTTTTTCGGAACTTCAATAGCTGTAGGTTCGTATCTTCCTATTTCACTTCCACTGCCATCATACTTGATTTTTGCGCAACGGCAAGACATTGCTGCTTGAGGATAATACGGATATCCGGTCTGCATAATGAACTCAGGTGATGAATTTATGTTGAAAAGTAAACCTATCGCTGTTCCAGAGTAAACATCGGCAGGCGATGCAGTCCATACTCCGGAAATATTAAATCTTAATCTGCTTGTACCGTCAATCGTAACTAAAGTAAGATCTTTTCCTCCTTGGAAACCTCTGATTCCGTTGTTGNGGGTCTCAGGAAGCATTGTGGAAAGTTTCACGCCGATAGCTGCTACAGGGGCTGAATGCATAGCGAACAGACAGACAGACAGACAGACAGACAAACTTTCTTCTTTATATATATAGATTTCCAACTAGTCCATTCACAATAGCTAAATGAATTGATTCAGAAAAACGAAAATCAACTGAAAGTGAAAACATTTTTTCAGCAATATATTTGATTGAATAACTTTGAATAAGAGCTGGACCAACAAAATATTGTCGAAATGATGAATGAAAATCAAAACTATAAGTTTGTATGTAAGATTCGATATTTTCTTGAGCCAATTCGTTTCAGCATCGATTTCAATCGAATCAATACTGGTTTCAAGTACAACTAGGTGTGCCCTACCTATCCATCATACTCTGAGCCTAACAGCTCTTGAACATCTCAGGTGGTTTCCTTGTGAGATCACATTTATACGAGTTGGTCTCAGTGATTATTTGAAAAAATTCTAGCTAAACCTCGGAACCAACTAAAGTCTCTCAGCAGGAACGAAAAGAAGAGATTAGGAATAGCGAATCCTAAAAACCGACATCAGGTTGGAGATCCTCAACGGCAACAACCCTTGAATCAATCATTTTCTAATAATTATCTTTAATTTGCCATTGTCCTACAGAATGTTACAATATCTGATTGAATTATATAAAGCAAAGTTTTAGCAGTTTAACGGCCGTATCTAAGCTATAACCTTTTTCTAGAGAAGGAAATAAAAGAGTCTTCACAGGAATTAGAAGAAAATTTTCTTTCGGCTTGGAATGTTTATTTTATTTGAAAAAAGGGAAGAAAAGATATCGTTTGCATAAATGATCCAGACAAGGAAGAACGGATGTTGCGTATAGCAACAGGATTTGGGAAAATTGTAAGTTTTTTCTTGTGGTTCTGTATTTCTTCGATTTACTTTTTAGTAATAATGTTTGACGCCTACGCAGTTGCATTTTTCGGAACTTCAATAGCTGTAGGTTCGTATCTTCCTATTTCACTTCCATTTCCATCATACTTGATTTTTGCGCAACGGCAAGACATTGCTGCTTGAGGATAATACGGATATCCGGTCTGCATAATGAACTCAGATGATGAATCTATGTTGAAAAGTAAACCTATCGCTGTTCCAGAGTAAACATCGGTAGGCGATGCAGTCCATACTCCGGAAATATTAAATCTTAATCTGCTTGTACCGTCAATCGTAACTAAAGTAAGATCTTTTCCTCCTTGGAAACCTCTGATTCCGTTGTTGGCATAGTTACCAATTTTATATCTATTGTTATTGAGAACAAATCCGAATCTGGTTGCAGGATAGTTGTAAATTAGAGATACGCTGCCTGGATAAAACTGATTAGCAGGAGAATAAGCATCTCTCTTAGCTGAATACCCAGCTGATGGGAAAAGTCCATACTTGCCTGTACCAGAAGCTTGATAACCATTGTAATACCAAGGATTGTTTCCACTAGATAATGCCCAGTAAGAATAGAAATTGCTTAGCTTAGGTAATGTAGCATGCATACTGGCATAGAAAGTATCAGGAATTCTCCATCCTTGAGGACATGGATCGAAAGGTGATTTTTCTGTGCCGTGACCCCATCTGTCTGTAAACTGTCCGTTTTCATCAGATATCCAGTCACGAACTTTTTTGAACTGATTCGTTTCATTGGAAGGATTTTGATATAAGAAGTATAATGGATTCTTTACCGAATACATCAATACTTTCTTAATTTTATCTTTCTTAGAATCTGCTGGTGCAAATACTGAAGAATAATCCGTTGAAAATTCTTTAGCATAATTTGTAGCATAACTTGCACTATCGATTGTTCCTGAATAAGGAATTATACCATTACTTATCGGTCCACTTTGAACACGGATTGTGTATCTAGCCATATTTTTATAAATAGACCCCTGACTTCCAATTGCACTTCCAAAATCATAATGTCCTCCGGCATTAATAAAGACAGGAAGAGGATCTTTTCTTCCCCACTGAAAATGTAGTCCTCCACTTTTACTGATCTGAGGGACGAAGCTGTAAATATACGATGCATCACCTGCAGAAGCTTCTTCTGGGAACATCATTAAAGCTCCTAAGTCTCTATCCATGAAAGTAGTCTTCAATGGAACGCCAATACTTTTCACAGGATTTACAAAAGCTGTGTTAGATGCATTTATAATACCCCCATTCGTTGAGGTTTCAGTTTCGTAATCTAAAGAACCAACTATTGTTTCGGGAGCCCAGATATGCCAACTCCAGATAATAGGATCCTGCATTTTCCCATTTACCCACTGACCAGAGTTCCCTAAATGGAACGCGACCACAGCATTACCGTATTGATTTTCATTTAAAGTAACTATAAGTTTAGCCGTTTCTTTAGTTCCATCGATTATTTGCATGTTTTGGATCAAACCTGTATTAGTAGTCCACACTACTGAGGTTGATTTGACGCTTCCTTGAGGATATTCACCTGTTGTGCTTAAATGTAACTTATACATTGCATAGGCTTTACGCAATGGAATCTCAATAACACGATCTTTATCTGCCGGAGTTTGTGTAATCAAAGAATTGTTAGTATACTCTACATAGCTGTTTGGTTCTTTTGTCCAGGTATTTAGAGTAGATAATGCATATTCTTCATTCGAACTGCTAATAAATTCAGTTTCAAAAGCAGTTGGCATATAAGCGTTGTTTGGGTCTTTAATACATCTGATTCCGACCGTTTCATGGGTGTTTCCATCATGTGAAAGAGAGTTCATAGTGTACCATCCAAAATTATTAGCAGTTTCTTGAACATTTGCTGGGTCTGAAACATATCCTAGTCCTCTCGGTCCATACCAAGGTCCGCTACCAGCTGCGCCCACTGAGAAAGTAGAAGAACCTAATGCACCATCAGCTGAACCATCTTGATACACAATTTTAGGTATTACTAGTCCCGAAGCAGTTACACTTGTAACCGTAACATAATTAGGATAGTACTCATAGTTTCCATTAATTGGAATTAATCCTAAATTACGACCTGTGACGCCTGTAAAATCATATCCTAAGCCGGGATATATCTTAATTCCAGGGAATCTTGTGCTCGATGTCGAAGTGTTCGAAGTAAAAGTGTCTACATCATTCGCACCTCCAATTCTTCCCCAAGGTGAAGCATTGTTATCATTGTTAGGACTGCCAATATTATCATAGTATGATGGTACTCTCCAGTTGCACGGACAAGGATCATAAGGAGATTTCATTGCATAGCGCTTACTTTCTTCAGCTAATTGAGGATTATTTAGGTCACTTATCTTGCCACCACGCGTATCACCCCAAAGATCCCATGCAACATTCTGTGAAGGATCGACACTGTTGAAATCATTTCTGTATTTCTGTTTAGAAAACCACGTTGTTCGTTTTTGATGATACCACCCCTTAGCACTATTCTGAACAAACATATCTTCGCCGTTATTAAATACCGTGTCATTATATTTTTTGACATAGAGCGGCGGAATGATCATGTGAATCGGATTCTGAACAGAATAACGAATATTTCCGTTTGGAGTGTCATATCCCGTATTGTCTTGTAGATATAAATTGCCTCTGTATTTTACCGGTAATGCAGAAGTTGATCCTGTTGTATAAACAGCTCCTACATTTCTAATATTACCAATTTCTCCAGATATCTCATACATCGTTCCGTCTTTATGCATAAGGGCGGGAAAAGGGTCTTTTCTTCCCCATTGATATTGTAATCCTTGAGATTTATGCCAGTTGTTGCCCAAGAAGTTTGCACTTGTTGCGCCTAGATTTCTGTCCATCCATTTCCAGTCTGTAGCAAGATTTCCATTTTTATCTTTCTCGAAACCTAAACGGTAAGTACTACCATTCACAGTTGGATCATCTGTTACCCAAACGTGCCAAGTCCAGTACACTATATCATTTACTCGATACGATACAACGGCATTTCCTTCTTTAAGTTTGTTCAATAAGACTTTGATTTTGGCATTTTCACCGGTTCCTTCTAATGTGATAGACTTGACCAATCCGGGTTCATCCTCCCAGTACAAACCAGCTTTGGCAATTCCCGATGGAATGGGAGTGTAATTTCCGTTTTCGTCTTTCATAAATTCACCTCCTTTAGACCACATTTCATAAGCTTTCTTGACAGGAATATAAATACCGTCAGCATCATTTCCACTTTTATCTTTTCCTGTGAAAATATAGCTGTTTGGTGCTCTTGTCCAGTCTAAAACCACATAATCTGAAACAGCTCCAGAATTTGCTGCAAAACATCCGGCTGCGCATTCAGAAGTGTCATCATATGCAATGGAATTTCCAAAGATGCCGGTATACTTGATGAATTTGGAAATTTCTTTTTCAATATCTTGTATCGATCGAATGGATGGGTAGCCTGGAGTAAAACTCACAAAGTTATTTCGTAATGCGCCCATTCCATATAATGTCATTTCAGAAGTGTTTGAAACGATAAAGTTCTCGGATCCCGGACCTCTACGACCGCCTCCTTGATCATTACCATATCCAAAAAATAACGCACCGTAGTTACTGTAACCTGTAAGAGTTACATAAGTTCCGTTACTTTTATAAACTCTGAAACCGGTGGTGACACTTGATACAAATACTACTGGTTCCTGATCAGTGATAAAACCAGACAACTTTTCATTTATAGTATTGTATAAATTGAAATATCTGCTTTGAAGACTATTAGGATTTTTAAAATTATGATATCCAGGACCATTTGGTTCCCCAGGCCATTGACTGAATTTTATGAAAAATCCGTTGACTGAAAATTTGCCCGCAAACATGTACACAGGATCAGTATAACTGTATAAATACGGAATTGGATGTCCCGGACCTACATTGTAAATAAATTCAGGAGTAGAACCCAAAATGTCACCAGCAGTTCCTTGATTGACCATTTTAATGGATTTGGCACCATTGGTGTCGGTCAACAATATCGCCGGGTTTGTAGGTGAGAATATTACATCATTCTTTTTATTGTCCAACGAATATCCGGTGCTCAGCCTATTCCAAGAATAAGCAGTGGTCACTCGATCTTTTACTCCTGTGACTTTTCCATTAGCGTCTGTGATTAAAGTACCATCTTTTTTTCGGTGTTAAGAGGATGGTATATTCATTTTCATCCAGATCACAGTTGATACCGGTGTAGTCACCTAATTTAAAATGGCTAATTGTTTTGTCCCAAACGACACTGCTAAAGCTGGAAAGGTTCGTATTAGAACTTAATTCAATCTTTACATTGTAAGAGTTCAGTGTAGATGCTGGTAACTCGAATGCGGCTCTTACGTTTTCATTATATTGATTGTAAGAATAAAGTGTTTTACACCATCCTACCATCCAACTCCCTTGAATATTCTGATAATTGATAGATAATTTTATATGATCATTTGTAAAAGGTTTTGTGAGTTTGCCTTCCATAATAACCAATCCTTTCTGAATCATATTTTGCTGGATAACAATTTGTGAATCGAGATTATATACATTGGAGGATGTTGTATCACAATGTATATGTTTAGTTGTTTGAATAAGAATGGCAGCAAAAGTTAAAAATGCTGCTTGCACAGAGCCTATTAACATTTTTGATAACCAATAGATATAATCTATAAAGGAAAAGAAAAAAGTTTGAATATAAACTCATTGACCATAATCTCTGTTTATGAAAAATAGTGCAAATAGTAATGTAAGTGAAACAGAACAATTCTTGTAAAAAAAAGGCATAGTTCTACATCAATTACAAATAACAATTCATGAGAGTTATTTCTTTTAAATAATAAGTTGAAAGAAAATGAGTAGAAATATTCATATGTGTATAGGTTATACTTATCTATCCACTTGTAAATCAATACCAACTGCTTAGTGATGATGAAGATGTTAATGTCGTCGCCAATTAATAGCAAAAGAGTAAATTGACAATCAATGGAGAAATTTCTGACAGATTTCTTGTTTTTAAAATAAATATTAAACGAAAGATTGAGAGAGAAATGAATCAATACAAATACCTTTTTAAATGTATAGAATTTCGTCTCGACCAAAGTGGTAAAATTCATATATATGGAATCTTGCTATTTGTCGATTTGTATTCATTTCATTAACATCAGCTGCCAAATTTCCTGGAAATGTTCTTGACACACCTGTTTGAACTTTCACTTAAACCATTTCCATTGGACAAAGTGCGATATCATCACACCACATACAACCTTTATATTTTTGTTCAGCTACACTTCCATAAACACCTTTGAATACTTTCTAAATACCATATTTTAATGCACTTTGAAGAATATCAGCTAAAAGTGTTGATGCCCATCCTTTCCATATAGTTGGAGCACTTTTTCACTTGCAATTATTCACAATCTACTTATTATATGTCGATATTTTTTCGCGTAGACCTTAAAATAAACAAATGGAACTTAGACTTTTCGAAAACAACCTAACCTACCTATTCCATATAGTCACATCAATGAAGATATTATTTCAACATGTGTGTTAAATCACAAGTTTGAGTATCTTCAATAAATTATTGTCCATAATAAATATGGTCCTGTAAATCTTACTTTCTTTTGCTTGAATAAATTTGCTAATCGGTATTGAGAATCAATTGAAAGAAAACGAGATTGACGAAGAGAACTATTTGAAGAAAACAGCTATTTTATACTGTGTTTCAAAGAAAATTGATCAGTGCTTTTATACTATCATTTACTAAGGTTGTGAGGTAGAAAAAGCATGAGTTGTGACTTTATCAGAGAAAAAAAGAGTACTCAGGATTCGTGATTTTGCAAGAAGAGGTGAGAGTACTTGAGCGTAAGTCATGCATATCTCATTAATTGCATGTGTTTTTGGTCAAAATACAAAGAAAAAAGAACATGTGAGTAATACAATCAATTTTCATTCTATGACAGAACAAGAAAAGATGACGATCTACCGAATAAATATTTTTCATTAAACGAAAATAAGTGGAAAGTAATATCATATCTTTTTTTTAAAATTAATTTCGGTAAATTTGATCTTTAGGGACAAAAGAGTGTAAGTAGAATTTTTCATTATCACATCTGTCTTGATATTTTTGTAAAAATTGAACAGTAAAACACATCGGGTTATTATAATAAAAGTTTAATTTCATTCTATTGAGGACGAAAGTGTAATTATTTACAACACAAATAATGAAGTCAAAAACGCAAAAAAAGACGATCGATTGATCTTCATCAAAGCTTGAGTAAAATTTCTGTTTGAACGTATTATGGGGCTATAACTCTACAGACTTGGACATGTCCTCAATCTGTCTCATAGGATGTGGTGAGACCGAATCTTTCGTGAGTCATTGTAAAGAGATTGACTTTTCTTAGAAACTGTTTGTTGCGCGTGTAACTTTTCAATAAAGTCCGAAGTTTTCACATTTATTTACGAATCGAAGAAATCATGAGAGTATACGAACACATAATCAAGCGAACAATTCATATATCTCAGAGTTCTTTTGTGGAACTCACATTATTTTTCGAAGAAAAATAGTGAGTGTAAGTTTTATACCCAGGAATCATTGGATCCCCACCCCTCCCCCATGGGGTGCAGGCACTGTAACGATTATTGTAACCGTATGACCTATAGAAGTATTAGAAATGTAGAGAGTATTAGAGTTATGGAACATAGAAAAATGTTATCAGCGTGTTCAAATTTCTATTATTTACCATTTAAGTAAAAATATTTGCATTTCAAATGCAGATTCATTATTTTCTGCTGTGCTGTTTGGACCTTACTCGATATTATTGAAAATATGCGAAAATGGCCCAACGTGCACTTTACTAAGAAAAATCTCGCCTTGTCTGGAATTCTAAATAATTCTCACATAATATTTCTATATTAAACTAAGGACAGTCAATTGTATATTTGATTCTTCAATTGAATCAATTGGTTATACCTTTTGTGACTACTAGAAATGCTACCAGCCTGAGAGTGATGATCTTAAAGTGAGCTTACTCCCTAAGTATCCTATTCTAATCCACAATCTCGTTTTCCAAATACAAGTATGTGAATTCGGCATTTTAGCCCCAAAGGGGCTGCGCTGACAAGCTTTCTTTGAGAAAGAGAATAAATAACAATAGTTATGAAATTAGAAATATGATTGGATTCATTTATGTTTCGCGATGTTTTTTGCTCGTTTTTCAACAATGAATACAATGAAAGCACCTGCTACACCAGGAAATGTTGCAAATTCAACTAAAATATCTGTGGACCAATGGTCTATTGTGTCTGTTAATCAGCAACTACAGACAAACATTGCGTTGACAGTGACCCTCAACAGAATATCCCAATCCAAATGATTTTTACCTAATAATGATTACATTATCTTAGTCGATATAACATAACATTGAAAACCTGAGAGATAATTTCAATCGATATATGTTGAGTATCTTCATCGGGTATTGTTTGATTTGGTGCATTATCTATGAAAAGAATCAACAGAAGAGCTCATCGAATCAAATTTAATATAAAAAGTAACAATGATCAGAATTATTGTCAATTGACGACATAAAGACTCTAGAAAACAATTAGAATATTCTTGCACTTTTTAATGAAGTTGATTTGTTTTTTCTGATGAATGGAAAATAATATTTCAAACGTGGTTAATCGATGTTTTGATAAAATGTTTATCTTATCAAATACTTTTACAGATAATTTTTCTTCATTTATACACACGGTTTATGATTCGAATTATTGTTTTAAAAAAGTATTAACAGAGACCTTCACTTATGTGCACATGCTCTCTTTTGTTCTTAAAAAAGTAATAATCTTAGTTTTTCAATTGTTTACAAACAGAATTCATAGAATTTAACTCGAATTTTCCAATCCTCCGTACACAAATACATTTTAAACTTTCCTCAATTGGTAAAATTTCGAGAAAATATTGGAATTTTATACTTTAAGCACAATCTGTTGATATTTTCCCCTGAGAAATTGCATTAATTGATGTTTGATATGATAATAAATCTTTCATTACTAAACAAATTTGATGATAGAAGTATCATGTTTTCTTCTCAATTATTTCTTGAGATGTTTAATACATTCTTCGTCATTTTTTTTTCATTACATATTTTTATTCGAATAAAGGTAAGACTAAATCGAAGATATAAACAAAGATCTAAAGAATAGATTTCTTGTGGTTTTTATTGCATTCGAAGTCCAAGGAAATCTTTTATTTTCAATTAATTCAAATGATTTTTAGAAATAAATCAATTGGAATTGGTTGATATCATTCATAATTTCAATAGATTTCTTCGAATCTTCAAAATATCCATTGAAATTATCTTGTGTTTTTACGCAAAGATAACATAGATAAATACAAAATTGTAGAAAACGTTGATCATTTTTCCCTCTTGCGTATCACGAAGCTTGAAGAGAAAGTTTTTCAAAGGAAATGTAATGTTATACCTAATCTTTCCCTTGTCATGAAACATTCACTTATGAATGACACTTTTACTTTAATTTTAACAGAGAAATTAAAGTACCGTTCCTACATTCGATAATCAGACGATGTGGATCATCTCTAATCAATTCTAATTCTTCAACTATTTCACATTCTTTACAATAATCACAAGCTTCAATAATTTCTAAAGTGGTCAAATAAGATTTGTTTGTATTTTCTATATGATAACATATTCCAACCATTGTTAATGATACCCCACAGCGATCGCACATTTATGTTTTGGTCATGTACTTTGCTACAAAATGATTTCACTATTCTGTCACCTCTTTTCGACTGGTTGACTTGATGTATTGCACTTGAAAGAGTCGTCATTGTCGTAAAAAGTGTATAATTCGATCGATTATAAAGAAAGAAAGTTGTTCAGTGTTTTATTATTCCTTTAATTAGTACAATACACAAAACATTAAATCGTAATCTTATTAAAGATTCTCTTATGAATTGTGTGATGATGTTTCAAAGTCAATGAGTAGAAGAGTATGATAAAATAATCAATATTATTCATTTGATTTTACCTTTCTTCATCAGTCTTTTAACAACAATACATTTTCTTGATTTATAGATGCGATGTTATCAACTTTTCGGATCTATTTCATGACCAAGCGACGATCTACCGATCCTTTCGTATTCGGCTTTATACAAACACCTCGCTCGATATTTTTCATTTGTTTTCGTATATATTGAAGCTTCATGGCAAATCTATTTTGATCATCCGATCGCTCATCTATTGAAAAAGCATCAAAATGCCGATTCTCCAAAGAAATCCAATAAAGGATTTTCGTGTTAGAATGATTTCAAATGATAAATTATTCAAACAAAACGATATTTGACAATAAAAAGCCTGTTTATTAAAAGATTTTTAGTCAACAAATATAGAATTTAACCCAATTGAGAAGTTTGATTACATGCAACTGCTTGACTAATATCGAACGATGGGATACCAAGAACTGATGTGATTCGATATAAAATATTTGCATAGTTAAGACACTTCGAAGAAGATGAAGTTTGCTGAGTTTTACAAGCAGTTGTTGTACAATTCTTAAAATCATTATTACACATATCTCGAGTTGTACCACAAGTTGAATAACATTGATCATGTTGAACACAACATGGAGTTATTGATCCTACACCTTCTTTCGCAAGTAATGTATCAATATCTATTCCAAATGGTCCACATCCTCTATGACTTTGAGTATAATTTGTAATTGGATTTGATAAAACCGTATTGATGAAAATCATAGATGATAATATCAGATATTTCATTGTTAACATTTTATCAGATAAAATTCGAATGTAGAAATACAATACAAAATGAATAACGAATATAAACGATACAGTCTCTATTTGTATTATATGCAATGAAGAAGGCGTTTGTGTCATTTGACGTCATCAATACAATAATAGAATTATAAATTACCTAATACGTAAAGGCATATGAGTGCAGAAGAATCAATACCTTTTTTGTCATGAATTAAGTATTAATCAGTGTAAACTAACGAAATAACGATCTTTTTTTTAATTTAAAAAAGAGAGATTAATATCAACATCAGTTGATGAAAGATTTTATGACTAATATTGATAATACACATTAATGGTGTGTTGTTTAGGTTAAGACGAAGTATTGTTTTTCCATTTACTAAGGCGATCACAATATGAAAATACCTGTTGAACCCATCGAGTTTCAAATGTAGTATAGTTAGAACATAGATACTCAAGACAAGTAATCTCAGAACTAAACAGGATACAGCAGACTTTTCTGATCATAATTATTAGCTTTTTATTTATGTTAATTGATCATTTATTCTCAATTTCTTTACCTAAAAACTATTTTCTAATAACGAAAAACAGATGTACGAGAGAGAACTTTTACATTGATGATTTGTCTTCCTAAAGGAAAAAAAATAAGAGTTAAAAATTCTCATTTGAGTCATTAGAATCTAAAAAAAGATTCACACATTCAACAAATGGAAAGTTCCTTACCAACATTATGTTATCTTGTTTAATATTTATACGAATAAAAAGCACATTTTCAATATTTGATATTTATTGTCAACCAGAAAAAAGTCGAAATTCTCATTCTAATATTCAATCCTAAAATGAAACAGTAGAAACTATTTGTCACATTTGTTCACGTGTATTATTCTCCATTTAAATGTAGTTTAAACAGTGATCATTAAAACCTACATTTTGCAAATATACTGATAAATTTTATTTTATGATGGGTTTTTCATTGTCTAACGACCACTGAAAATCTATCAGGAAGAAGAATTGAGTCGAGTAGCTCTCATAGTTTTTGATGATAAAATGCACAGTTGAGTCCGACTTATTCCCATAGGTTCCGACAAAACATATCATATACGAGAAAACTATTAATTTACTCAACAGAAACAGTAGGAAAAAAAGGTGCTCAGTCACTTTATTAGAATCCGGGAGAGAATGAAACGTTGACGAACGAATGATTCCTATTTTTCCCATTCATAATGTGAAGAACTTTTTCTCGAAATACAAGTAATGGTAATTAAATAAATGTTTCCATTGGTTCTGAGTGATTGTCTTATTCGACTTACAAAATGACTTCTGTCGATACCAGAAGTGATAGTAATTTGTAATTCTTTTACTGGAGAATTTAATGCAATTTCATATGTTTATTTATAAAATGGATGTAAAAAGAAACCTGAGAAAAAGATTCAACAGATCTTTCTTCTTTCAGAAGTTGGAGAGATTTAATAGTTTCTTTTTGAGAAGAACGACGATATTTCCGACGACTAAAACACAATTAAGAAATGATAGAGAATTTTTAAGTCTTTTACGCATTTCTAATTTGTACAAAAGACAACGCTAACTCAAAAAAGAAGTTACTTTTTTTTTGAAAATTGGCTTTTCTTGATGAAAAATTGCCAACCTAATCTTATTCTTGAATTCAAGATTTTTAACGACGATAATTGATTAATAACTCCCTCGACTGAACGGAGCGTCATGTCGAAAAAAAGTGGTCAAAAAACGGAAATTCGTTTGTGTGTGTATCTGTCGCAGGTCGCAGGTCAAAAGTCAAAAAAACATTTTCTCCAAAAATGCTCAGAACTTCGTGAAACATGGTTTGAGACTAGATATGCACCAAATCCAATTCCAGACAAATTCAATTTCAATCAAATCCAAATTGGAAATTTGATGGATTTGACTGAAATTGACTAGATTTGACCAGGCTTATTGAAATTAGTCATGATTAAGATGAGGTGCAATGGGAGTTGACGAATTGCCACCTACACTTTGTTAAATCTGAGCGATACTGAGCAACATAAACTTATTTTATAAGTAATAAATAATCAGTACTCATTGAATAGATTTCGTTAATATATACGCAGATCGTTAATTCGTGTTTCCTAAAAGTTCAACATATGGCAGGCATTGGTGAACTATCTGATTGTATAGACTAACGACAGTCACAGTTGCTAAATAATCCAGACGACTCTTTTTTTTCTCGGGTAATTGAATTATTCGGACGTGGTTTTGGACGTAAAGCAGATGATGAAGCCAAATGCATTAACCCATGTTCTGTTATTAACTACTTTCTTAATGTAGATGTTGCACCATTAGCGGTCTTAATATAAGATTTACATTTGAAACATTTAGCCGTTCCATTTTTAAGCTTTTCTACATACTGCCATACATTTGATTTCAACTTCTTTGCACCATTTTGAGTATCATTAGTAATAACGTTATCGATAACAGTACCATCATTGACTTTTTCTTCATCATCGTTCATTGATACATCGTGTTCAACTTCACCTTCGTCCATTCTTTGATCGTTTTCAATCCCATTTCCATCGATATCTTCGTCAAGATCGTCATAGGTTGATGCAGAAATAGAATTGGTGGTTGTAGTATGTTGTATTCCTCGAGTTTGTCGAGTTCGAGTCATCTCACAGTAAGAGTGTTGTAATTAGACACTTCCTCGCAATCTAAAACGATAAATTTGATAGATATTCAAATTTTTTCTTCAATCGACACTAAAAAGTATTAGTATCGGCCAGATCGTACGACAAGACAGCGTTTCTCTCGATTAATTTAGCATCTTTTTTATCAATTATTTCTCATGTCGTCATGATGAAAATATGTTAATTTATTTAATTATATGCCATTAATCCTATTTTAAGAGAGACAAGATGACTTAAAAATCACCTTTTACAAAAAAAGTGTATCGATATCGAGAAACTCGTTGATTGTCCGTTGAAAATGACATGTGTCAAACCGTTACATAGATAAGCCAATAGGAACAAAGAAAAGACAACAAATCAAATCAGCGACTAGCGACAGGAAATATAATTTTGACTTCAACAGTTGTTGATTCTGCGTTTTGATTTCGAATAAATCAGTAAAATTATTTTCTGCCAATACGGGAAGCCTCGAATACCTCTTCGCTTATATCCTTACTCTTCTGAATTCATTCCGATGAACTTCGTATGTTGTCCAATGGAAGATAAATTTATGGAAATACGTATCCACATTTGACGCAATTTGTATTCTGTAAACAGCTTTGAAATGATATTTAAATGCTGTGGTGAAAACATTGCCACAAGAGCCCACAATATAAACTAAGAAGCGATTTTGTTCAATTAAATACACTTTTACCAACCTATACTCTATCAGAATCTTCTGTCACATATAGTGTGTTTGATTACAGTTTCCGCAAAAAGACAGAATCTTTCTAACTAATTCGTTATAGTTTCAAATTGTATTTTAAACAATATCATTAGACGCACTCTTACTGAACAGCGTCAATGCAAGTATCGATTCGATACAGGAGTTGAGAATGTATACTAAATTTGTTTTTGTTTCGCTTTGTTGTAAAGAGAACTATAGACGTGAGTTCTACTGAATAAATGCAAAGCATAAAGATAGTTATTAGAGAGTCTGCAGATAATCTATATTAATTTAAGCTTATGAGAGACTCAAATCTGATCATGGTTTTAACAATACAACGGCCGTTTAAAGTGATTCTCGTACAAGCTACGTGCAGTTCAAATACAGGGAATTGCATCCCCTTTATACAGAATATTGATAGTCAAATACAAGCAGTCAACCTATACTTTCGCCTAGTTAGCTGCAAGTAGTAACAAATAAATCGAAAACTTTGAATTTAGGTCAAATCCATGTAGAATCTAGTTAATTCTAGTCAAATCCAATTCCAATCAACTCCGAATTCAACTCTAGAATTGGATTTGGTGCATCCCTATTCATAATGACCTTCTTTGTTGTAGTTTTCCGTCTCTCTCTTCATCATGTTATGATTATTACTTTTTCACTTTTATTTTCTCTCTCTCTCTCTCTGTCTATGTCTTATCATGCATATAGAAATGCTTTTTCATTTCTCTCATCATTTCTTGTTGTTATAATTGATTTTCTTCTTGTTTATTCACAATAAACGTGCTCGGTATCTTTATTATTCCGTCCGGTAGGTTTATTCTATTATATTCTTTTGAAATTTCTCGATTTTAGTTGTTCTAATCTTTCGTTCATATTGGAGATTAGAGTCTTCTTTTCACATTTTCATTAAATTAGCAAGTTTTGTAGCGTAAAAAGAACACTTTTTCTAATATTACATTAGAAATTAAATCGAGATATATAAGTTAGATACTCTAATCTATATAGATGACAAGAGATTTGTTTTCTTCTAATCTTCAAAATCGACATCGATTGAGCATTTTAATACTTTCGACCGTCATTACAATTTCATTTGTCTAGCTAAAATATTTTCTTTGCGTATCATTGAATATGGTTTATGCATGAAATGTCAAAATATATTTTCTATATTGCTTCTTTTAAAAATAAAACATTAGAGAAAGAGAAAGCAGTCATACATTTTGTTTTTTCATGCTTTTCTTATTCCACGATATACATACGTTGTTGCCATCATCGTTTATTCAGATGTTTCCTTTTCAAGGTAATGACAATCTATACACAGGTAGTTTAAGAAGATGAAGAAAAAAACAAAATAAGGGGAGAGAGAGAGAGAAAAGGGCAAAGAAGCCTTGAAGAAAAACGTTATTAAAAACAAATAAAATTATGTTTTGATAATTCGATTTATTTTTCTTAACAATTCGAAAGCTCTATCTGTTCATATACAACATACACACACAGAAATATCTTCTCTTTTACATTTATTAGATTTATAAAAGAATTTGAGAGAAAAAGACACGATATGGACCGCTGAAAAAGAGAAAAAGAAACAATAGTATATAATGTTTAACAGACTATTTTTCTTTTCCTTTTTCTTTCATTAGTTGAATTCAATTCAGAATGATTACAAGAAAAATTTCTTTTTGGTTTATCTTTATGATTATCATACAATCAACAGAAGAAAATATGCGATCAATGAAAATGTTTGTTAGCATGAATTCTAAATTTCAATGTGCTAATACAACATGTTTACCGTTCATTATTATTATTCCACCAAATGTTCTTGGTTGTCAAGTAGCATGTTTAATGCGAAGTCAATGCAAAGCAGCAACTTTTTATCGGTCAATTATGATTTGTCAGTTATTTAATGATATAATAGATCTAAATGGAAATATGTTGATAGATACAGATGCTACTAGTATGAGTGTTATAAGTGGAACACGATTTCCATCCGGTTAGTATGATTTAATAGATTTTAAAAATAAAAGCCTTATTAGTCTGACTTATTCGATGTTGTTTGATATAGCAGAATAACCGAGACTTTCATTTGGTAATCTTATCTAGACATATCTTCCGTGCGTTTAGGGAAAATTTCAGAGAAGATGACAGATGAAGAGTATTTATCTATTACTTTGTTTNTTACGCCCCAAGTATCCCATTCTAATCCACAGTCTCGTTTTCCAAATACAAGTATGTGAATTCGGCATTTTAGCCCCAAAGGGGCTGCGCTGACAAGCTTTTTTTGTTTGATCTACGCATTTGAAAGTGCTTGAAGGGTGTTTGTACGCTTTTCTGTACTTTTTATTTAGCTTCAACGCAAGCGTATTATGGCCGGCTTTACAATTACTTAAATGCCCGACGCGATGTAACCTACGCACAAATTATTCAATAAGTATGAAGTACGGCGACGAACAATGACAAAAAGAGTGTTTTTATTAAAGATATAGCACGTCATGTCGTACGATCAGATTATAAAAACTATGCTTCCACTTGATTTTCTTCAACAATGTCGGATATGCTGAACTACTAGCTTTGTATGAATTCCTGGCGAGACTAGCAGGCGCCCCTCCACTTTTTATCGATGCAGATGTACTGTGAATGTGCAGTTGATGATCGTCTTGATCCTCATATGCTTGTATAGTAACCAGATCAAATCGAAACATTTGATAAATGACAAGGATGGTTTGAAGTAGCACAGGACAGTTCAAGTTTCAGTCATATCCACAAGGGAACAGACAGCTATTGTTAATGGCATTCAAAATTCTTTTTCACTCTTATTAATTGTACTGACCATATCTTTGTTGTCCAAGTTATCGATTGATTGAATCTTATTTCTTTTTTATTTTTCGTTGTTGTTCTTATTACTCCAGAATAGATTTCTTCTACAAGGACAATTTATCTATTCTTTCTCGATTCAATATTATCTTTATACCTGCTTGAGAGTTTTATGACCATGGCCATCGTAACTGGATTATTCTCTGCAAATGTTTTTAACTTTTTCTTACAACATCATCGATGGGGTTGGCGTCTATCTAATGGAATTATTCTCATTGTTCCATTGATTCTTCTCATTGGTATCTTCTTTTGTCCTGAAACACCTCGATGGTTGTTTAAGAAGAAAGGTCGACAACAGGCAGAAAAAAGTCTAAAACGTATCCGATGTATACCTGATGTCACGGCTGAATTAGATGCCATTGCCGATGCCATACGCGAAGAAGGAAACGAGCTTTCAATCAAAGAATTACTGACAACGAAGAAAATGTTGAAAAGACTCGTTGTTGGAATGGAAATTCACATTTTCTTACAGATGTCAGGGATCAGTCCGATCTTTGCCTTCGGTGGCATGATTTTCGAAAGTGTTCTCGGCTCAGGTTTTATCTCCTTATTAATCCTTTCGGGTGCAAATATGTTTAGTACAATACCAGCCTTATTCTTATTCGATAAAATAGAACGACGAAATTTACTCATTTTCTGTGGATTAGGTATGGTATTGGGTCATTTTATGGCAGCCACTGTATTTCGCACTGGCTGTACTGTTGTCAAAACAATCGTAGATAAGATTGTTGTTCATGAAGATGTTAATTGTGGCTCGTATGCAGGCATTCTAATGCTTATTGCTACGGTGATCTATATTATTTGTTTTGCGCTTTCTTGGGGAGCGATCTGTTGGATTTATGCTGCAGAAATCTTTCCTCTTAATGTTCGAGCTCGAGCTATGTCATTTACAACGGCAAGCCATTGGTTTATGTGTATAATTATGGCCTACATGTTGGAATTGATAGAACCTATTGGTGTGCATGGGGTTTTTTATCTGTTTGGTAGTTTATGCCTTTTAGCTGTTGTTTTTGTGTATCTTCTGTGTCCAGAAACGAAAGGAGTTTTATTGGAAGACATTGAAGAAGTGTTCGACGATTTTAAGATGAAAGATCGAAGAATAGTTAAGAGATTACGATGTCAATAAAATAAACCTAAATACTCAGTATTCACCATGTTATTTGACAAGATAAGCAGTTTGACACTTCAGCATGTCAAAGTGAAAGCAATTTTATAAATAGTCGAACATTTCGATGTCAATTAAATGCCACATATTTATTGTATATAAGAAAAAAGAGAGAAAGTTCAAAGCAGACGACACTTTATTGAGAATGACGCAGTTGATCACACTTACTTACGTCGGATCATTGAACAACAGGTAAATCACAGGAATGCTACATATTAATTATTTCTCTTGAGATATTTACATAGATTCACATTTTTCTGTTATATCAATCATCTTTTTTCTCTTCAGCATACTACGTATTAGATTAAACCGTGTTACTTTTAGGTTGTTGCCCGTTAAATGAAGGACTATGGTTTGAAAATCGAGTTCAGTTATATTCACACGGTGAAGGTTGGAACGTAGACGAAAAGAAAACACTGAATAGAATCTACTCATCGTGTTTAAGTAGGTTAAATGTGTCTCGTGCATATGGCTCAAGCAGTTGGTTGGTGTGATGATCCTGGATTTCGTTGCAATCAATCACGATCTGTTATCGTTATATGGACACAATCCATTACCCTGATTTGTTGTTCTCTTTGTTCGAAAACAAACTGCTCTTATTGATGCATAATAAAATTCTCATGAATTTGAATCGGTTTACTTGGCGAAAAGTATTCAACTACAGTGTACAAACAGACGGGCGTTTAACTTGTGTCTATTTGTAGTTTTCATCAACTGAATTAGAACGCTCTTACTACTAAGATATGGAACAATATACAAACTTTCTCTGCCATTTGTTCGGCTAATATTTATTCGTAAATGGCATCACTGCCGCACTATTGCGCTAAATGCTTGCTATTGAAAAATACCTCATTAGAACAAGCATTCAAGAAAATATCCATCAACGAGTAATGCAATAAATGAATACGGTAACTTCTTTTCTATTTTTTGCCTCTCTTACATTTTCTTTGGCGCGTATTAATTTGGAACAGATTAAGAGACTAGAAAGATGCACATCAGCAATGGTTTCTATGAGAACTTTGACAATTAGAAAGGCACGCAAAAATAAGAAGAAAAATATGTCACTATATTTGCTGATAGCACGTTCATCTCGTTCTCGCTGGTAGTCCATAGAAAACAATGATCTAAATATGATTAGGCATCAATTATATTATCGAAAAGTTGTAATCGACTTTTTTATATGAGATATTTCTATAGTTACGAGTTCGATTCTCAATCTTCTATGCGATCATCGTTCATGTTGGCGATGATGAATTTAAAATGCTTGACTGCAGTTCTTTTTCTTCTTTTCACTATCAAATTCTTCAATATACTTCTCTTTGACAGTCGTGCGTTAACAATCGAACAACAATCTCATCATTTTTCTTCTCTTCGATCATCAACGCGTTGGATCAAGATGAGTGCATTATACGATCAAGTTTTAAAATCAAATATTTATATTCAACCCATACTATTCACATTAGTTTTAGTCACAAATAGTTTCAGCATTCGCATTCTTTTCTCCAATGCTCTTCGTAGTTCACCTTGCTCGTATTATTTTATTAGCTACTCAATTCTGAGTATAATTTACAGTTGTCTGGTATGTCCAACACAAGTTATACGTGCTTTGTCGATCGGATGGGAGAATACACCGATAGGATGTAATATATACTATTATATCATATTCTTACCGCCGACACTTGCTCGGATTATGCTCATTCTAGCGTCATTTGATCGATATTGTTCCAGTTCGAAGTCGCGCTCATTCAATTCAGCAAGCACGAAGCGAATAGCACGTCTGACAGTTATTATCAGTATAATATTAGGTACGATATGCATGATACCAATGTTTGTCATTTACTATTTCGATCCAACAATTGGCATATGCCGCCTATACACTACTCTACCAGTCAATCTTTAT
>CAJNOJ010000260.1:0-32403 GCA_905250025.1 Adineta ricciae
ACTTACAGGTGATGTACTTGTTTGACAGCAACCACTGGAGAATCTGTATATAATCATGACGGCAAACAACTTGTACTAATTCGTTTTGATAACTTATCTCCCTTTCAAAACGTTTCAATAACGGTTTCAAGACATCAAAGTTTCCGATCCGTCGTTTTGCCACAGTATCAAATGCCCAGATCAATTGACTATTGTCATCATTGTACTCAGTCAGTTGTCGGATAATACTCTCTGGACAATGGGGATGACCGACAGCGAATACCAGCGGACTTCGATTATCAAGTGTACGAGACCGAAATAGATCAATTTTCTTTTCATCGTTCATTCCGGCGCAAAGACAATTGAACATCCTCTGAAGATCATCACTTGATGATTGATATCAATCTGTTGGTCGAATCGTGTTGAATCAACGAGTATTTTGACCACATCCGGAATATTTCTATACGCATCCGATGAGTCGATTTGCGAAGGTCGTGTTGGTCCTTTCTGATGAGACCACAGTGGATTTGATTGTGCAGCGACATGGAGAACATTTTCACCATTTCCACCAAGAACATTCAAATCTAAACGAGGTTTATTTAAGTGAACCAGCGATGTTCTTGATACACTCACCGCATTTGTATGGCTTATCGTTATGTATATGTCTTGTTCCAACCAGAATTTTCGTGACGAACAAGTTGTTATTGAACACAGCATAATGTAATGCTGACCATTGCTTTTGTTCATCTAAACATTTGATGAGTTTTCCGATCTGATATCGTCTCAACCCCTCCTCCTTGATTTTTCCTACAAATTTCGTCCATTTTTCTTCTGCTTTTGTATAATTCGATTCAGATGCGCTCTAAACATATCTGAAGATATTAATTGCTGAAAAGAAACTCTTTGTTACTTCGTAGAGTAATTCTTGCGCAGATTTTGTCCCTATCTGATCGTATTCAATTGCGGATGGACCACGGATTGGTTTGCCACTATCGATGCCGGATTCCACAACTTGATTTTAGTCGATTTCATGTTGAATGGAAATATGTTTATGTTTTGTTTGCAAAGAATTGTGCGTCTGTTCTCTTCTCGACAGTAGAAACAGAGAAAGCTGCACATTGCTGTGGGAAAATGTCCACAGTCACCATGGATTTATGAAAGGATGACGAAGCCCATAAGAAAATAACAACAAATCAGAGTAATGTACTTTTTTTAGTGACGAAAACGAATTACACAAAGAATGTACAATTTGTGTTTGAATTTTATTTGTATTTAAATACAAATCAAAATATAACAACAGCCATTGAAGAGCACTATGTTTCTCTCTATCCATCATCTTCATCATTATGCTTCCATTATACGTCTCACAATCGATAGTGTTGTTAACGCTGTTTCTTGTCTTAAATCCATCAGTTCTAATGTTGCTCGTTTACAATCCTCTCTATATTTTCATTACTAACAAACTGCAATCTTAGATACCATGCAGTTTGTCTTTTATGTTTATCAATTACTGTGCGAAATCAGGTAATCCCGTTGCTGTTCGAAACCATCGATCAACGAATAAAATTACCAGTATTTCTCCTGTTCGGTAGATACAAACAAACATTTTAAAGAAAGGAAAAAAAACACAGACATCGTACGCAACAAGCGAAGAAAGTTTTCATTGGGTTTTTTCCCATTTTGGGCAATATGAAATATTACCTGCAATTTGAATAGACACCCCGAAATAAAAGTGTTTTTTTTTACTTCTGGCTTTCGAATTAATATACTGGATGATCTAATAGACAAAAGATAAGACAAATCTCTAATTAGAACTAGAAAAAAAGTGCGAATAATTATGTCTAGACGCAACTAAATAATATCGAAAATAAAAAATGATGCAAATATAAAAAACTGAACAAGTGTGGAATAATATAGTTCAAAAATGGTATTATTTTTCATCCTCACTTTCGATGATTGGTAGAGCTCGAGTAAGTTTGTGATGTCAATAGTCAACTAATGATAAAATAGCACAGAGAGGAAAGATAAGAATCATAACGACAGCTTGAGATATCTTGGTAAGCATTCATCAAGATGCATGTGTGGCTCGTAATATTCGTATCTGCGGTGGTTTTACCCGCTCAGAGTTTGAGAACATTCGGTATCGGTCTTTCGTCGCAGTGGTTATATCCAAACGAGGTAATAATTTGTAATGATGAATTTGCTGGTAGTAGATATGTTTTTTAGTCTGAAATTTTCAATTACACGCTGAGTACGCGTTCATCATGGGGAGTCATGACACATTTTTGGGTAACGGGAGATCCAGGTAAGTAAAAATTTATTTCGTCAAAATTACTGCTTATCTTCGAGCTTAGCGATTGATCTATCGACATTCTCGTATTACATTGACGGTGAAAGCGTCCCATCGATTGAGTTTGTCAGTTACATGGTAGCTGGTGCTGGTTTCAACGATCAGACGGCGCCATGGGGTACCACATGGATGGGTAAAGGAGCTAAAGGTGGCGCTTGGTACAACAATTTGTAAGTTACATGCAGTTTTTGACGATTTCTAAATAATCATATTCTAGTCGAGTACCTTTCCAAAAATCGATTCGAATAACCGGTCGTTTGCCCCCGGGTATCATCGATAGAAAAATGATATGGATAATCGTACGCGGCACAGAAAACTTAACAACTTCATTCCATGGCTTTCAACTTCCGCCGAACGCGCGATTAACTTTACACAAAATTGAAAACAAAACATATGAACCTTTCGCATGGGTTCGTCTTGTTGACGTTCCTACCGGTGAAGGTCTTCTTCTTTCGCATAGTCTAGCAGTAACCAGCGGCAATTTGGAATTTCTCGAAGGATGTTACCATGCTTATCCCGATTACGCGCAAGCATTTCCTGGTGTTATCATAGCGACTGGTACGGAGGATTATTTTGATAGTGCCTTCTATTTCAATGGTGGACAGTTTCGCTTTGAAGTGTCGGGCTTTACACATTTCCGACAGGTATCAAATAATACTCTAGAATGGTCGGCCTACCGTATGCATGACGTCGATCCGATCTTTTTTGATAATGGCTTTCGATTTGAATGGAGAAACGGCGATGTGGTCGATGAACGAGGCTTTAAATGTATTGTGTATCAAGATGGAAATCCAATTGGATCACCTACAACATCAGTCGTTACATCCTACGCGTGGGTTTATACTTGGTAGATAGAGAAACAGTTTAATTTTTTTTTCGAAAATATAACTATCGGAATATTGATTAAAATTTTTAGTGATTGAAATATACGAATAGTAAATGATCTTTCTAATCTCACAGATATTTAGTTTTTCGACAACATAATTTTCTATTATACATGTAATGCTTAAGTGTTGGGCATAGTTGGCATTGAGCAACAATAGACTAAAGATCAAGTGTTCTGCGTAATCGACAAATCTGTACCATCTGTCTTAAATTTAGACAGAGAATGAATTTATTTTAAAAGAGCAAGAAACGGTAAATAGTGCTGTCGTATTTGTTCCTATAGATACTGCGAAGCAACGGATTCAGTTTAAATGACGTAGTTTTGGAGTGGGCCGAGAAATGAAAGTATCTTCAACGAATAGAATACGTAATAGGATAATACAAGTGATTGTTCCAGTTGAACATAACTAAATCTAGTATGCAATTCATTTAAGATTAAGAACAAGAACCATTCACCTCAAAATTTATCTCGGAACAAATTGGATGTCAAGGGTTAGTAATGATGGGACTTCCATCAGCTCTATCTGCAACATAGTACGACATACTCTTTCGATTTTGTTTTCTCCTTGAGTATATGAAATGAACTAACCGAAGACCTTGAAGAGATTCAACTATCTCTGGTAGAAGTGGAACGAATCAGCCGAGTTTGTTCTCAATATTTGAACTGTATAGTTATGAAGAATACCGACAGAGACCTGCCGGTTAGAAATCGTATTTACAATCTTAAATAAAAAAAAGTATGTTCAATGCAGGCTGCTTAAGCTCGATTCCAGAAAAGTGGATGTCAGTTTATTTGATTCTTTCATTTACGATTACTGCGAAGTAGTTCTATTAGATTATCTCCACATTTTATTTTCGGAAATCACGCAAACGACAACACTTAAGCCATGTGTAACTTAAAACGATATGCTAGTTGTTGGTTAACTATGATCGACATGGATATTTCTCTTTTCATTATTCATAATTCTCATCATCCTTATTAGTCATTTTATACTTTCATTAGCCAAACACACTCTGTGCCTATTCAGTTTCTCTTGGAATCCATGTTCACACACATTCTTTCGACATGATCAGTTCCTCTCATTCAATCCTCAGTGTCATTCTAGCTGCGCAAGTCATTTTGTTTATCAACCATTCACCTTAACATCTCGTTACATCAGAAGCTATTTCAAATAAAACATTCGGTGCTCAGCCGAGTCAGCTTGCGTAACAAATTGAAAACAACAGACATTGCTAATATGAACCGCACGAGGAATTTCATATAGTTAAATATATTGTACAATGGAATTTACTCCGGATTACGAATGAACTATAGATTTTCAGTCAAAAACGGTCAAGGTTTTGTCAAAACATCCAAATATATACTTTCAAATATTAATAACATGCGTTTGTAGGGAATACATTGGTTATACAGAGGAAGCTACACTTTGGCAATTAGAGCATAAAGTCGTAGGCAACAATTCGCCTGATAATCGTCTGGGAAATCCAACTTATGAAGTACAATTCTCCATTCCACCGCGCACAAAAGTGGATTGTTTACTATATAATTCACTGCTTCAATCAATCATGCATCTATGGACGTCAAGATCATCTCCTTGTGTTTTCCTCCGTCTTTTCGTTCTCTGACCACTTTCGCATTTTCTCGATCAACTCTTCATAGAATCATATGAGCCAAGTTTGAATAAATACGAACGATTGTATGCGAAATATGGCAGAATCTGTCTAAGCATTCGAGTTTTATTACTCGACGTGCGCGCCATCGGCCTGTCGATACACATACGTCGAAAGAAATGGATTTACATACATATGCTGATTACCATTTTGGGTTTCTATAGTGGATTGACTGGAGGGCGGTCGATTCTTCTTTGATATGGTTTGTGTACAGAAATGGATGGCAATGGTTTTCTATGACTCGCTTTTAAGTGTTACCATGAAGTGAAGGATACATATACATCTTCAAAGACTCTGATTAACATTATTTTATTGAACAAAATGAAAATCAACACTACGTCATGCGAATCAAATTCTTGCTTTACCGATTAAGGAAAACGAAACATCTTTCACAAGTAGTTCGTTAGACAAAGTTATTTAAAGATATTACCAACGGATAGAATGTGTGATTAAGGAAAGTTATAGCTGATGCATCAGTTAAACTAGAATTATTCACTTTTTAGTGGACTAAGAGATGATAACGATTGCACCTGACCTTGAACTTGTCTATACCAAGAAAAGCTTTGATCTTACTTTAATCCATAAATTTAAAAAAAGAGATATTTATTCGTAGAAATATTCACCACGATAAAAATAACACTTTAAAAATATGCTTTCATTAAATTGATAGTTATCATCTAGTCTACAGGCTTACAGCCACTATTTCATCTATAAACTTTTCGCGAGTGCACATAAACTAAGTGCACGATCGTAGTTCCTTCGAATATAAACTTCATCATTATCATTTTCAGCATGATCATCCCCAATTTCTTCAGAGAATAGAGCAAGATCAATGACTAATTTGATCAACAAACGTGTGTTGTCACTAAATATACCATCAACCTTCGTATTCGATCTGAATGTTCGTTGTAAACGAGTTAGTTCATGTGAACAACAACGAATCAACATCGATCGAATTGAAGAAACTGTTCTACAACGACATACTACTTCTTCAGTTGTTGTTGTTGTTGTTGTTGTTGTTGTACTTGTCTCAATAATTAAACAAGCAACTGTTAATGATGAATATGTATTCAACCAACACCATAGCTGTTCTTCGCTAGATAAAAGAACTAAAGTAATATCACGAGGAACTAAATATTCGATAAGTGCATTTCTTAACGAAGATTCTTTTTTCCCCAACCAAATCACAATCACATCTCCTCTACGAACTAATATAAACATGTTTATCACATACTTTGTTGCATATTGGAAACAGTCTACTTACCATTGCCATAGACGCGAGGCGATAATTGTTGAATCTGTTCATGATGAACATCGGTTTGGGGTGATGTTGTCACATCTTTAGACAAGTGAACGGTCGATAATGCTTCGACTAAAGATGCCATCGTCGTCTCAGTTACACTTACAACATCTGAATAAAAAAATGATATGACCTCCTACTTTTTATATAAAGACGAAAAAAGCATTTTTTCCCAGAGAACGAAGGTAATTTGAATTTGCAAAAAAACCCAAAGAACAAAAAGAACCTGCACGGCGTTTTATTTTCGGACTGTTATACTCGAGAACATATAAAGTTTCGTGCAACTTGGTAATTTATCAATAAATATTAAACATAAGGTTGAATTTCTTCATTAGAAAATTGTGTTTTGCAACAGTGTGCTTTCATGAAAATCGATTTCTCGTTCGTTTACAGAGCGTGCATTTCCTCTGGTTGGAAAAAACCAACTTGACAAAAAAATCTGTCGTTCTTATAGGAAGAGAACGAAGGAGAAACATATGTCACGTGGTCCGGATCGGACATAAATATATATATGGTACTGATATTGTAGAATACAAATTTCACATGTTGACATCTTCAAAACAAAAAACAGAATTTATTCAAGAGTTTTTTTTTTCATTTAAATAAGTTGAAAAAACCGAAAATCTTTTCCCATTAAACAACGATGCTGTTTTTTTCCGACGTCTGCAACTCTTCTAAATGGAACAAATAAATATTCTACTGTGCAGATAACAATGCTTATAAACCTACATTTTAATTGTTCTACTTCACGTTTCAAATATTGATTCTCTTCTTGTAGCTTTATGATCGTCGGTTTAACATTACTGGCAAGCACAATTACCTAAATGTTATCTAAGTTGATCCCGTGGTCTCACTCATGGACAGCGAAGATTTACCAATCGATAGGATACAAGAACTTTCGCACATAATCCATCTTTGCGATGCTTAACTTCACTTTTGATGAAAGCCTTTTTTACCATGATGGTTACGGTTGACTAAGATTTTATCAAGCTCATGATCATCAATCAGTATCAGCTCTTCTAAAAAGTAGTTCGTTTCTACGCAAGCACGACATCATATATATGATGAAGATTTGGTCTTGTGCATTCTGTACATTTAAATGATTACCAATCATTTTTTCACAACCGTATTCATAATCAATATGAATTTCCAGTTGAATTTTTCACGCGTTTTGTACTGTTGCTGAAATCTAGCCCATGCTCATACATATAAATTACTCGTCTGGGTTTTTTCGGACTTGAGAAAAAATACTCATCTTGCAATAATTCCCAGTCACATTTGACGATCGAAACGAAAAACAATTCACTCGTGATCGTGACTATATTTTTGCACAAAACTCTCTCGTCATTGTACAGTCATTTATTTTTCTGATCGCTACAACCACCGAAGATTAAACAAATTATGAAAGCAATCTCTTCGAAAGACACGTGCTTTGGGATACGATGCGCCAAATTCTATATAAGCGATCTTATGTGATCGAATTGGAATGTTTATATTTCTTCCCAGCCATGCCGCAGATTTCAAGGGATAAACGTCCGAAAATAATCTCGATTGATATTTGAAACTGTAATCCAACAATTGCAGAACAATTGCTCTGTCATTCTCATAGCGACGTGTCCATAACCAGATATCAACGTGCGCTTGTCGTGCCGTTCTTTTGTCTGGAGATGATAGTGATAGTAGTTGCCTATTCGGGTAATATTCAACAACAAAACCATATTCTTCGAATTTCTCAATGAAGAAGTTTATATCATTTAGCTCCGAATGAATATAATTAGATTCAAATGGCCATTCGATTGATAGATCCACATCATGATCCCATACATTGTATGTTTCATTTCGGAGAACGTTCAGTAAGGATTGACAATCAGGCCAATAGGCGATTGACAGATCGTCGAACATGTTCATGACTTGATGAGTTAGTTTCATGTTTTTCTTCGAGTAGTTTTCAGCAACTGCACATTGACCATGTCGATAATAGAATTCGAAAACGAAAGTAAATAGAATAATCACAAGTAAGAAACATAAGATAGCATAACGAAGTATTCCAACTGGTGTTTTACATAGAAGAAAAGATGTTCTCTTCTGTGAATAGAAGGAAATCAAAGTCGACTTTAGACACGTTGATTTCATGGTCGTGGAATCTAATCTAAAATGTAACTTTAATTTATTTTCAAGCAAGAAATTGAAACATTATTCAAGGACACAAATTAAACACTATCACACATCGTCTGACTTCAATGTACGACGCACGCAAGCTTGTTTACTCGAAACTAATTGATAACAGTCAGTACTTATCCACTCTTCGCGCCTATTCTATGTCAGCTTATAGATGTATTCAGCTGCTATTTTCAACAGACGAACTATGATACTGCAAATCTAACAAAACAATAAGCCGAGAAATATTTTAATGCGATACAGTGTGTGTGTTGTACTACTCAAATCATTGTGGTCCGGTTGGTTCCGATCGAAACTTGCTGAATTCGACTGGAATTATACCGAAACCGACTCAGGTTTAATCGAATCTAGTCACCGGAATGATTGTCGTGGGTAAATACCTTCTTCAAGACGTGGCTATATTGATCGGCTGTAAGGGTACACGGTAATTTATAAAATGTAAGGTTTCTTTTGCGACATCGAGTGAAAAAGCGCACTTTCGTCATAGACAGATTTTTTTCTCTTGTTTACTTGTTACGGTTTGTCTCAATATAGGGAGAGACGTGTAATGTTCCGTTAAAGTATTGACAGGTCCCGTTTATTAACGAAGGTGTAACACATGGTGCAAAACATCAAATAAACTTGTATTCATATTATAATATAATAGCACTTTTCGATGGTTTGGTTTGTTTTAATCTGATATAAGTTTTTCTTGACAATACTTTGACGTAACAAATTACATGATCAGTTTGATTTGTTGACCAGTAGAAGATTCATGTTTGATGAGGGTGTGGTTTAGGTTGTCTCATAGTTTTATGTCCACCGTACTATATTTAGAACCTTACCTCGACTCACTCTCTATCAATGTATAGGTAAATAATCCCTAAGCTCTAGGGGTTATTTCCGTGAAGTGACAGAGATGTTTATGACGCACTAACGATTGGTAAGAACCTGCTTAAATTACAGAGCTAAGAAGTATATATAACAGTTTTTCAACACAAAATAATATACTGATCAACAAGTCAAACTGATCATTCAGTGTAAAATGCACGTAGAATATCCTACCTCCTGATTCGAGTATTTCCAGCGCGGGTTCGCCTGTGCAACCATTCCAACTATACCAAGAAGCATTTTAAATAGAGTTCAGCGAGCTTTACAGCTTTCTGATAGAACACTTCTTTATCAGACCCCATCTCCCCACCCAAAAATGCAAAAAAGTACCCAAAGTGATGAAAAAGAGTTTTTTTTCTAAAAGTTTTTACAGTCTTTTTCGATGAAACAAACATTAGTCCTAGATAGATCTTGAATAATGCTATCGATTTCACATATCATTTCTCATTTTCCAACGTCTTATTGCTGAGAAACATGCTAATTTCTATTATCTGAGCGAAATGCATCTTTAGTCTTACCATCCATTAGTCTGTTTGTGTTACCCGAGAGAGATGTGAGAATCAAAAATAGTCTGATTTTTACAAAATATTTATTGTTTGAACTTTTTAAACATTTTAATTATTTTTAGAAATTCTTTTCTTTTCTTATTTTTCTCTTCTCTAAAAGAAAGGGTCACCCATGTCGACAGGTACACCATTAGTGCGCGTACGAAGCGGACGGCGCGCATTTCGAGAGTGCACCTCCATCAAGGCGTACGCGCACCGCCGTCACGCAAAGTTCGCGTACCAAACGGACGTACGCATTTCGAGAGCGTGTCTCCATCAAGACGCACACGTATCACAAAGTGCATTATTAATACACTTTCGTAATTTTCTGTTTGGTTAATTTTTCAAACTGGAATCTGTTGCAGCAATATATGACTGAAAATTCTAGATCAATTTATTTCCTTCATAATTCTTTTTATTGAGAATTTGAGGGTGAGATTTAGGTTGTCTCGTAGTTTTATGTCCACCATACTATCTTTGGTACCTTACCTAGACTCGCTCTCTATCAATGTGTAGGTAAATAATCCCTAAACTCTAGGAGTTATTTCCGTGAAGTGGCAGAGATGTTTATAACGCACTAACGATTGGTAAGAACCTGTTTAAATTACAAAGATAAGAAGTATATGAGTCCATTGCGACTTTATTGTACAATTGGTCTTTTGACGTATTTTGCTTATAAGTCCAGTTCTTGTTGGCCAATTCAAAAATTTTTTCTTTGGGTCACTGAGTGAAACTAAAACTAATTTTCCTAGCAAAGAAAGAGGAATAAAAGAGAAAGCAAATAGTACGTTTTGGAGAGCAACTTTCAGGCTATCGAAATATATGATTCATAAATTTGTCTTCTTTGTGTGATCGTTTACGGAGGTAATACTTTTACACACACATGTGGCTCCAGGCGAAAACCAGCACTGTCAGATTACGGAAACTATTTTTAGGAAAAATGAACCTACCATAAGACAGAGTATAAGAAAACTCTGTCGAAAGAGTTTAAAATATTTCAAAAAGAAACAAAAAACGCTTTTGTCACTCACTTTGTAGCTCCTAACTATCGAAAGTGTTTCGTCAGTGGCTTGTGATGCATTCGATCGATTTGTTCAAACTTGTATCGAAGTCAGTAAATAAAAAGTTCTTTGAATGGAAAAAATTTCAGCTATACAGCATTTAAACTTCGGGAGAAACTTACATTTTAAGTCAAAATCTCTCTTGTGAATGCTCTTTTTCTCTCTTTTACAAAAATATCCTCTTTTTCCTCCTTTTCTATATTTTTCCCGCTAAATTGACGAGAGTTTCAACTATAAATACTAAAAAAATAATCATTTTTCGGATCAATCTTTTTTTGCAGTAAAGAATGCCTCTTCATGCTGCCAAATTTAATATGATTTGATTGAAAAAGTTAGATTCTTATGATATTCGTGTTAAACGATGGTTAAAACAAGGTAAATAATAATCAACATTTTCTGTACTGTTTGTAGTACAGATAAATTCAGTTGTGCGAATAAAGGATGGCAACGTGTCGAACAACATACGAACAATAAAAAGATGCATACAAAAGTCAAAATTGATTAAAAAGAATTCATCGTTTACTCCTCGAACTCAATCAGCTGGTATTGAACCAGAACAAGATGGCTCATTATCAACAATCGCACTTATACTGCTCCACGAAAATATTCAAGTTTTCTAGACCAAGTGACATGTGCTAAAGCTTTGTGAGGTATAAACACGGCTCAACAAAGATATAGTTAGTTTGCATGTGATGAATCTGATGATTTATTTCGACAAATGTTTCTAGATTGAAAAATTGCTGAAAGTTTTGTTTTTATGCTTTGACGATAGCAAAAGGGCAACCAAAACAAGAAACAGTTAGACTTATTATTGCAGTATTAGAGTTTTGAAACGCAATGCGTTGTTACACGCTATTATAAATCTATCCTTCTTGGTCATGCAACTGCTCATGTTGTCAAAGATATTATTTTAAATCCTTTTCAAACAGAGGAAATCGATGTAGGAAATCGCTAATAATTCAGTTAAAATTGCATAACATCAGTTTTCTAACACAAAAGAAATCTCCTCCTTTTTTTCTCTTTTAATCATATATCTTCCATTTTTTTGAGGAAAATCCCCCGATTCCTCCTTTTTTAAAAACTGCCGTTCACATACTAGCAAAATATAGCTCCAGATTTTTCGTAACTCCAAATTTCTTTACACTGATTTTTGGGAGACCTTTCGTCACAAGTAGTAGTACTACATATCACTTGACTCTTCAAACTATGCTGAGTGTTTCAGCACGAAAATACACCTATGTGTTGTATCGATTTTTTTATGCCGCTTCCAAGAACTTCTTCGGGAATTACATAATGCGAATGAAAGTATGTGTTCAATTTTCATCTGAAGAGTGTAGGTGAGGTTGCTGACGAAGATGGATGTGTCTTTCCTTCACCCTCACCCATACTCTAATTATCATTGACTAATAAAATAACAACATTGTCGTTTTTGACTCTGTTTCGCAATACAATATAGTGTCGACTCACGTTTTGTACATCTGTTGAATACTCTCAGAGCACAAAACCTATATAACTAGGTAACGTTATATGCAATAAGAACAAACCGAGAATGGACGTTATCTATGTTATCTTCGTTTTTATAAGATTGACTTGCGGGACATCACCGACTTATAGAATTGTCTCTGCTACTTCATGGATTACAGATCCGATTTCGTTATATCCAGATTTTTCAGCGAGTTTAACACCTCTCACTTTCCAACCATCAATCTTTCAATATTCTTTTCATGACGCATCTACCGTGTTCACATGTGTAGCACGTAATTGTAGTCGAGTGACAATGACACCAATGCCGGGTCTAAGTGTCGCACAACTAGCGTACGGAGGTGTTTCACCACGCCGCATTCATCAGCAATCACCTGCGATTGCCGGTGCTCGATTTTTCTTGTCAATTGGTTATGCAAAACCAAATCGCGACGTAGAGTTTATTGTCTGTGCAGCTGAAGATCCTACTTGTGCAAAACCTCGAGTGATGAACACAGTTGATAGTCGAGGATTCGGTCAAGGTGGCCTTCGTTTGACATTCGCTACAGCACATGGATTGCCAAGTATGTTAATACCAGAAGCTAGATATGCCTCACGTGATAACCGAGTAACCGGATATCATATTGAAACTTGTCAAGATCCATTATGTGCATTACCACGATCCGCTGCATCGTTACCATTTAATTTGACGGGCACTGCTAATTGTTTGGGAACGAGTATTGATGTCGCGATCAATCGACACGGTTTTCCATCGTGGCTGACTTTGTGTGATGAAGAACTGAACTTGATCCATTGTTTAACTTTGCAATGCAATGAAACACTCGTCAATCAGTTTAAAGTTAATCGTGATTTTGTTTATTTTGTTTACTTAGCTGTGGATTCACATTTTCGATTTACAATTGTTACTACCGGACAAACAGCGCAATCTGGTATTTCCGCATCTTTCAAATATGTTTGTTTTGATCTGAAATATTTCTATCTTTTACGTAGATATCACTTATATTCGTTGTGTCGATCCGGATTGTACTGAATCGATTCAATCACAACTAACCATTTCAAATCGACCGTCACCCACTCGCACGCCTATTGGACGAGTTCAAGTTGTTATCAATCCGCTTACAGATTTGCCAATATTTCATTTAACAGGTTCCATCTATCCGACCGACGTTCCTGTATATATGTTCGTCATATGTCCGGATATCGAATGCAATATGTCAGAAGCAGTCTATGTTGATTATGGAGTAAAGTTCGGTTTGAATCGAGTTCAAGTAAATGATCTATTTGTTGATGATGAGGGAACGGTGATTGCTAGTGTTCGAACGACATACAAAGCAACTAATGATACAATTAATGTTATTGTGCGAATGGCGCTGTCAAGCGAAGCAGAAGTTGAAAAATTGACATTTGTTGAACCTGTTGTAATCTGATAGTTTGTAATACACCTTTCATTATACCACCAAGTTTAATAGAAAACGAGTACTTGACAGAAATTAGCACAGAACGAAAAAACAGGAGTGAATTATCTGTATGTTTTGTACAGCCAATGAATCAAAACGTGTCTATTTGTGTTCTGCTCAACGTTTTATTCCAGCAACGTTAAATCGAATTCAAAAGCACGGTTCTTGCTTTACATCATTGATCGTCTTCCCATCTAACTGATAGCTGCCCAGATTCTTCTCGCAGTTTGGACACTTCAAGTCGCCACGCACGTATGGACCGAATTGTTCAGTTACCAATGAAATATACGTTAAATAGGCATGATTCCCATCCTTGTGAATTATATCCTTTTCGGTGAATAAGTTGGTTTGACATTGTTTACATACGTAGAACGGCGAAACAGACTTCTCAGACGGTAGAAGTGCTAAGAACTGTTGTTTTATTTGACGTTTTCTCTCGTAACCATATGTTTCAATGTATTTCAGTCGAAGACATTCAAGTTGATGTGCTAGGCAACGCTTATGTTGACGATCAACAGTGTATCCAAGATCGAAGAAGAGTTTAAGTTGACGTTTAAAGCCTACGAAATGAAATACGTATCTGAATTCTTCACTTTTCTACACATACTCAACATTCGTCAATTTAGACTACTTTCAGCGAACAAACTTTCTTACCTTCATTGACTAAGATATCTGGTCGCTTTTCTTTCAAATGTTTTTCTGCTTCGTCATAAGCATACTGATACTTTTTCATCAAGTACATTAGGGCAATTGTAGCGCTTCGACTTCTCCCTGCGTAACAATGAATTAACACTTGATTCGCGTCATTTTCTTCCAACGCTTGTGTAATAAAATCGTAGCATTGTTCAAATTTGCCCAGAAGATCCATGTGAGGTACATCATGAGAATTGATATATAGACGTTTGATCTTGACTGACGCATCGTCTCTTTTGAGTATTGGTTCGAAATCGAGAACAGCCAAGACATGAGTAATATCTGGAGGTAAATTTAGTGCCGATTGTAAGTTGCCAAGACAGATTCGATGATCAAATTTATTGGCAGAAAACATATGTGTTTTGCAAAAAGAACATAATCACAATAGAAAGAAAAAGAAACGTTCGCTGCATATCAATAAACAACTATATTATCTCATCCTTCTCTTCAGGCGAAGAAAGATGGTACTGACCGAATGTATCGTATACGATCAACAGATATTTCCTGTCAGACTGTATCTGCTAATGAAAAGAGAACGAAGCGGCTATGCATTCTATGTATAAGTGATGATCTCACGAGAGGGCATAAGTATGCAGCTATAACGAGAACATTCATCGATGCCTTCGATTCACAGGTAGAAGCCATATGTCCGCTCATGGTACATCCGTTATTTTGCTCCAACTGGTATATTTTCGAAAACGGCATGGAAGAAAGAATACAAGACAAGCATTTTCGATATCTACGCAAGTTTATTAATGTATATTCATTTAACCGTTTGGGGACCAGTAGCATTTTAAAGTGCCACTGAAATCTCATGCGGTCTTATGTATAAGAACTCGAGCTTGTTTCACCTCTCTTCAAAGTAAATGTTGTTAATAGTATTACTTATAAACATATTCTTGTAGATAATTATTATGGTACAAAGCCAAACAATTAAATACAAAATTCTTCAAATGCAAAACTATTCGGTATTCATTTTATTGATATTCCTGAAAAACTAAGAAAATATTCGATTGTCCATCATCAGGAATTTTTACATTTCCGAGTGGAGATTTGATTATTCTTTATAATTTTCATGATCGTCCTTCAGGAATTACTTCTATTTCTCATCAATTTTCTTAATCATATGACTTGAGAGCTCTGCACGATATTTATCGATGAAATTTTTGTCGCTTATAATTATAACGGATCTCTTCTTGAGAGTGTGGATCGATATAGTTCTTCCCCTACTCATGCAGATAAGTAGCAGAAACAACGTTAGAATGCGTTAATCTCTGCAAATTTTACGAGTGATAGCACATTAAGTCGTCGTTTGAATGAAACTTCAACGTGTTTCATGGAAAGTTGTGTCTATCTGGACACTTTTTGCATTCATTTTGAAGCATAAATCGATGAGTTCTGACGTCAATGTTTATTTTTATGGAATCGATTCATAAAATAATGTAGCGTCGATCAAAAACTGAAGAAAATTGTCTTTCTCTCTCTCTCTCTGGAAGAAAAGTCTGAGTGAAATCAAAAGATTTGTGACACTGGATGGCGAGCAGTTGATCCATAGGCCTTATAAGGCATCATTGCTTTTGATATATTCATGGCAGCATCTTTTAAATCGAGTTTATTCTTGAAAGTTAATATCTTCGATCCAAACGCACCACTAACTTCAAGTAATTTCGAGCGACAACAGCAACATGTTCGTAGAAGATACCCAAGTAGCAAGAATGGCCACATGCATGTTATAATAGCAAGAAATGCAGCGCAGCCGAACGTATACTTGGTGTCACTTGCCTCAGCGATCATTCCAATATCATTCAAATAGATCGATGTGTCAACATGAGCACCTTTCGTGCAACAACCACCCGCTTCCTTGTCGCGAGTTATTAAACGATTCTTAGTCAACGTAACTGCGGTTTTTGGTCCACAAAAGCCCGAACATCCCTGCCGACATTCGTACACGCGAATAATCTCTTCTCCGTCGACACAATCGAATGTATTTTTCAAGTGATAACGCGCGGTCGGCTGAATGGTAACATTGTCTTTGTTCATCTACAACCATTCGCAAGGTATCATAAGGAGAGATATTCAAAATATGTTACTTACTTCTTTCGTAAAAAAATTACACTATGTCAAAGCTACCTGTAATAAGAATGTTGGAAAAGGAAGTGTCTTTGAATAGGTATGTTATGAAAAGACTTCTTATCACTATTCCGTGAGATTTACTCTATGTCAATAAATAGTTTTTTACGAAAGGGTAGTGCAATTCAATAAAAATCATTTGCTTGTGTCAACAGAACTAAGACTTTCACATGTTCTGTTTGGTTTGTGTTCTATATCGTTTATTTTCTGCGACAGAATTGTAATTTGTTCGGCTGATGTATAAGAACTGCTGAATTCTCAGAATTATATAAATAATTGAAAATTTTCATGTACAAAATCATACTGTCACAGTCGAGCGTAAACATCACCTATATCCTCATGTATTTTACCTATGTTCTGATTGTCAAAATCAACAGCAGATTCACTAAAATTCGGTTTCTTAGCTTTATCTTTCAATTCAAGCTCTAGTTCTTTTTGTGTTTATATGAAAGGCCTAAACAATAATGTGCTCGGCTTTCGATGATAATCTGCGATAATTCCTTACTTATTTAAGCGATCTGGTAAAAATCGCGTTCAGATTTCTTGTAAATAAATCTCGATTAGTTTTTTATAATTGATTTGCGCTTCATCTAGGCGACCAGCAGATGCTTGTAGTTTTGCTAGATTCATAATGCAACACAAAAACCTTGAATAGCTGCATGAAGAACTGACTTGCATTTCTTCAAATTTCAATTTTTCGTGTTTGATTGCAATTAATGTCAGTGACCTTCGTTGACTTTCAACATTCTCCAGTGAAGCAGCTTTCTATTCATACAGTGATACAGTAAGATTGTAGAGTTTGATTTCTTTATCGAGATCTGTGCTTGTCGGCAACAATGAATAGCAAAACTCAATTCCAAGATCATATTGTTCATCAGCAAGTTGTGAATCTTTCATAAATACCCGGTACACCCAACCGATTTGCAAATAGATCTAGGCTACATCAAGTTCACACAATGCAAGACTATGATGTCTAATTGCATTTCACCATAAGGTTTTTCCATCGGGAAACAGCTGATGTCAGCTTTACCGACGCGATATAAATGTTTGGAAATATCACTCTCATCCTCACCCACACTCACACTATAATACAACTCTCATGCTTTGTCTTTCGTTTTATTCAAAGACGTATATATCACTCGCAAAAGATGTTGTCCAAGGAAAAGGAAATACTATAGTCCATGATCACATTTCAAACATTCCGTCAATATTGATAGTTGGTGACATAGCAAAGTATCCACATCAGACACGATAATAGATTATTACAAAAATGAAGTTCAATATTAACACAAAGCGGCTGATTAGTTATATGTCAGAGACAACTTTAAGCCCTCTCATAGATAAAAGAAGCAGTCATTCTGAATCAAATTCTTGAATTTAATTCTTCTTGATTAATTCGATATTTTATTCGTTCAAACAGTGCTTCATATTTTTATTGACATGCATTAGTAATACTCCCACACCCTTATCCATCTTTCCCTAACTCTGTAAGTAGTTGGCTGTGGTGAATCTGAAGAATCGCAACACGCCACACAACACACAGTTGCACAACAGGATACGATTGCGAATCCCAATGCTGACAACACTGTTGCTCCAATTATTTCTACAAGCTTTTGCACGAGTATATCACACCTAGAAAAGAAATGACGTCATCACATTGAATGAAGCTAGAGGTCGTTGAGGAACAAATATGCGTACTCTGTTATAGTCGAATGAAATATACTGTTATACCATAGCATTCCCTAACAATCAAGAAAGAATGAAGACAAAGCTCGAGAGAAAAATCGAAATTTTATTCAACTGTACCAATATACTCCAGATAACGTTGATAACGATGAATACAGTGATCGGTCTGGTAATTTTTGCAGTATAATTTTCGAGCCGATAGTGTTTGTTCACTAACTAAAAATAAGAAAGAAAACCAATCTATTACTTTCATCTGTAATAAAGGAACTGATAAAGATATACGTCAGTACAACTATTGTATTCGAAGTTCCTCTAGTTGCATATACACTATGTATATGAAATCGTGGCTGTACATGTTTGACTCGCATAAAGGTGAATGAGCAAACTCAGATCGAAGTGTGGTTTTTAAAAGCTCAGATTCATGTTATGATGGGACTAACCACGCGTCAATATTCTCTAGTTACTTAACATATGAACGATCATATAAATCCCAAACACAATACCAAGACAGCCGAAGACGATCAACCATATTGTCAGTAGCGGTTCAGCTGGACATGATCTGAACCGAGATGCACCGATAATAAGTGCAGCAAAGAAAACAGCATACAGTAATACCAGACAGACAATACCAACGAATATGCCAAATACTTTACAGCATACATTACAAAAGCCCATTGTATGTTTTTTATTCTAGATCGACAAATTCAAATTGGTAATATAGTCTGATATAATTGAATATTGATTCGAGGTTCGTACGTTTGATCTAGAAAACGCGACATAACTGCGAGGATAAGAACAGTAATTATTGAACAAAGGACTTTAATTTAAAATCATTTCGAGAGTATGCGGGTTGTCATATCAGTAACGTGCGACCATCGGCGCAAATATTCGTTCTTCGTCTGCCCTCTAATCTATATCCTCAAGATTGACGAGGAATGTTCTATATGTATTCGAAATGATTTCACTTCAGCTTGTAGTCCTGAGTTAACTATACTAGCATACTTTACACGTGTAATAAGAGTCTTCTTTGTATCTGAAAAATCATGCCTTACCACTGTGATACGCTTTTGTAATAATGTGTTATTTCGCTCGTTTTCTTTCTTTTCAAAGAAAGTCTTATCAGTTTTGCTTTGATCATTTTAATGCTTTGCAAATTGATGTTTTATTTTTGGAGAAAAATTGTCACAACTTCATAAAAATCCAATCCATGTAGGTAGTTTCCAACACCTATCTTGATGGCGTAGGAGATGAAAACCTTTTGATATTCACATATATTTGGCTTTCTATTGTTTGAATACTCGTCCAAAGCCTATCGGTTTGCTATAAACATAACTATTCATCAAAATACTTCAATTCGATGTTCTTTTCAAAAAATAAGGAGAAAAGAGTTCTCACCTTTCAATATATTTGAATGCACGACATCGTTCTCGATTAGACATAATATATGGTCAAGGTCATGACTGCACTGCCGTAATCAGTTAAATTATTTCGAAAATATCTGTAGCCAAAGTGAATTGTATATTCAAGCTATTTGAAATAAATAATACTCGTCGAGAATGATTCACACGACTTTCGTTTAAAGAATGAGCAAAAGCAACTTCTCGATTCTTACAGCAGCGAAGATTCTTTTGAAAATACTTTTCTTTAAAAATTAAAGTGAAGAAACAGAGTTATGATCCGACCAAATCGATTCTCAAGAAAATATAAGATTATCTATAGTACATTCATTGGATTTTATTTGATTTTCCAACGAATCCAATCCAATCCATTTGACATACATTCTTCCATCCCATTTTGTTCATCATATTCAATGAAATATCGTTATCACACGCAACAAAATCGACAATATGTTCTTGATATTTTAGTAGTTCAAATGCGAGATAAGTTACTAATAATGATTGTAAACCAAATCGACGAGCACTAGGTTTTGTAAAAGCCATTCCTATACATCCGTCGTATTGTGTCAAACACCAACTCATCAACTGTCCATCACAATACGCACCTAGAAAATCAAAATTAATTCTCAAGATTTCATAGCCTCATTTCACCTGACCCAATGTTGGTAAATGTTCAATTTGATATTTAATTCGACATAAAGAAAACTCATCTTTATATGCCCAATTATCATTAACAATATCAGCATCGGCTATTGATAATGGTCGAATAGCAATGTCTAAATAGATTCTTAAATTAATAAACGCGCACTTCTGAAATGTTCACCTGAAGGATAGGAATGTTTCATTGTTATTCTTTGATTTTCTATCGTTTCTTTTGAATAACTCATTTGATAACACGAATGTATATAGGAAACACTCAAGCCAAGATTACGAAAGTGATCTTGTACGATAAGTGAAAATCGCTGATCGCAAGCCTTTATCAAGATTTTTTCTGTTGTTGGCTCTGGAATGTATTGCTTTAACATAGAAAGAAGTATTTCATTGTCTTTCTCATCACAATAAAATCGAATAATCGTCTTAGTCGGTTTTTTATCTGTTGAGGCTGAAGTAATTTGTGAGTAAATAAGCAATACACATTTTATTCGAACTGGATCATTGACAAAGAGTTCGATCGATGAGAAATTTTCTTCATTGATTAAATTGCTTTGTATATTATTCAATAGATTGTATAATGAGAGTGATCTAGGATGATATTCTCTCTAAAAATGAGGTTTCTTTGCTCGCATAGTCATGGGAAAAGAAAATAACTTACTAGAAATTCTAATACCAATTGAAGATTCTTCATGGCACGTGTAGACAAGTCTATGCGTTGTTGAAAATCTTATTAAATCTAAAAGAAGCGATGAAGTTTGATTCTTTTATTGTCCTTTTAGATCATAGATTTTGGATTGAATTTACACGACAATGAAGACGCGCGGATAAAAATTATTCTATGATATCTTTTTTTTACAATATATGGCATACACTAATAAGAAAAATTGCGAAGAGAAAGAAAACTGTTTGATAGTTTCTCGCTTAAACTTTCACTGTATATGTTGAAAAAAATGAAATAAAGAAATGCATACTTTTGATTTTCGCTACCAAATCTCCATCGGGGCCCTGATGATGAGGATAATCTGAATTGTTCGAATCAATTGTCGCATACTTCAAATGTGAGTAGATCATAGGATCGATCAACATAATAGATAATGTGTGAAAGTTTTATCTCGGTCGACTTCGTCAAAAATTTATTGAAGAAGTCTCATTCGTCTTCAAATATACACATAACTTCAAAACTGAAGAAGAGACATACTTTTTCATTAGTGTACAATAAAACTTTACACTTCCCTATAAACTTTTAGGTCTGATTTTCTTCTTCTTCTTTCCTCTATTGTAAGTTGCATATATAGGATTGAGATGAGAATATAACCATCTGGTTAGATTGTTATTTTGAATAGTTGTACTTATTCTAAATATATGCAAGTAAAACATCGAGAACCGTATATTCGGGGAAATCGTACTCTGCGAAGAAAATTTTTCGATTTTTTTTCTATGAAAACACGAGTTTGTATGACTTCATAGATATCAATTCGGCTGAAATCTTAGATTCCCCATTTTATGTTTGTCGAGAGTAAATTTAGAATGAATAAATATTCACTATCAGTAAACCAGTGTGGTGAAAGATAGTTTTTGTACACTTAAACAGACACAATAGAGACACTATGAAAATAAAATAAAAAAAGTCTACTCCGAGTGATTTCGTAGTAGATAACGTCTACAAACAGTCAGCTATTGTTGTTTTGGTCTAGAAAATGGCCAGAACGTGCTTAGGAACGCTATGATGAGGATTGATAGGAGGATCTGAGCGAATTCCGCTTTCACAATCTTTTTGATAGTTATCACTCTCTGTTATAGTTTTATTAAAAAGTCGAGATGAAAGGAGACCACCAATATCCATGTCCACCGGCGGACTTAAGCGAAACTCACTCAAATTATTACACATAGTTGATGTGAACACGCCATCAAGAAGACTGTGCGTGATGTAAGGCATACATTCCATGGGGAATGGGAGCGAATAAACATGACATCGTCGTGATTTAGCAAAAAGATGGTCAATATAGTAGTCAGCATTGTATCCTCTTTGCAGAAATATGCTTCGAATAGCGTCAGACATTGGTTAAGGTAGTAGTCTATCAAAGTGGACTAATTCGCTAATAGTATTGAAATGAAATGTGCGTAAATTCGATAATTGGCTAACAATGAAGACATCGGATACAGTTGTTACCAAATACACATACAAAGGAAACGATTTGAGTTTATATAAACTGACCAATAAAATAGAAAATGTTGTCTGAAGATATCTGACTATTTGATGTATGTTATCACTTACTATATTACTTATGATTTTCAATGAATGGCGCATCTTCTTTTGCGAACGTCGTCTTGAACAGTGCTACATGTTCGAAGAGTCAGATATTCAGTTTGATCACAAAGTTGAGGTGATATATTGGTACATAATCGATCTAATATTGCGCTATTTTTTTTAAATTAATTACTTGATTCGATTCAGTGGACGATAAATCCGTACATTCAGTGAAGTTGATATCATGTACTATTCGATTGAATCTTTCATCAACACCAACCAATGAATACAGAATATCAAAACTATTGACTTATTTCAAAATATGAAGTAAAATTTTATCAGGTGGATTAGCAATGTCAACCATCGAATTAGTCGTCTCTATTTTAACACATCGCTCCTAGAACAGTTGTATACATATGCAGCTGACCTCATTCCGCCAACATCGCTTCGTCGTCCTCCGTCATGGTACTAAAGCGAATGACGGTGCGATCTTGGTGTGCTCAAATTCTCACTCTCAAACAAATTTACGTTCTTTCGGCATATACTTCCGTGAAAAGAAAATTTGTCTTGTGCGAGAAATCACGACGGAAACATAAACAGAATAAAAAAAAAACTTTTGAAGCGAGTGAAGAACAGAAATCTACGCTTTTCTAGTTACAGTCAAACCATACTCTCTCTTTAGATATTCTTCACAAACGATGAACTTACTACAACGCATGTCCATTTCAATCGCTTCGTATTCACACAACAGAAAACCTCCTGTTCCACTTATCAAACAACTTGGAATCACTCGCCTCATTGTATTCTCTTCTCTCTTTCTCATCACCACACTTATTCTCATTTTCGAACTCTACTATCAACGTGGTCAATGTGCTGTAGCTGACAAATACTCGAAGAAAAACATGAAACTAACTCATCAAGTCATGAACATGTTCGACGATCTGTCAATCACCTATTGGCCTGATTGTCAATCCTTACTGAATGTTCTCAGAAATGAGACATACAATATATGGGATCAAGACGTGGATCTATCAATCGAATGGCCACTCCTATCAAATCATGCTCATTCGGAGCTCAACGACATGAAAGTGTTCATTGAAAGATTCGAAGAGCATGATTTCAATGTGGAATACTATCCAGAGAGAAGACTGGTGTCATTGTCATCGCCGAATGAGAAGTCAGCACGTCAACCACATGTTGATATCTGGCTGTGGGAACGTCAATACAAAGGTGAAAGTGTCGTCGTTTTGCAACTATCGGATTACAGTTTCAAATATCAGTCGAGATTATTCTATGATATTTATCCGCTGAAGTGTGTAACATGGTTAGGAAGAAGAGTGAAAATCCCCGCTGAATCGCACAAGATTTCATATAAAGAATTTGGCGGATCGTATATGGTAGCCACTATTTATCGTCAAAACTGTCTTCATAATTTATTCGATCTGAGATGGTTTTAATCATGTGAAAAGTAAATAAAGTCATAGGTAAACACCTAATTACTAGTCGGAAAGACGACAGGATCATTACATGGAAAGAAATGATTATGGAGAAGTATTTACATAACTGCTGTTTCCTTCTATTTATCTTGGACAAGAATGATTTGCTATTCCAGTATTAAATATATAAAAACGAGTATCACATGATAGTTTAGCTAAAACTGTGTTTACATGCACAAATTACATTTACGCCTTCCTGTGCGCATTGGTCTATCTTTCTATTTATATATTGAGAATAACGTCAGAATTGAAGGAGTAAAATTATGCAATACAATCTAGTGTATATACATTTCATTTCTGATCAATGAAATGCGTTGTATTTTGTTGTTATTTATCTACTCGATCTGCTGTCACAGTTCGTTGTAATTTTCGATCTTCATGTGAGTCCAGACAACACACTACTTCTGCGTATAGTACTCAGACGATGATTCAGCATCATAGACTCAATTCTTAATTTATTGATAAAATATACACTAGGCGATTCCAATTCGATGCATATTTGAAGAGATCAGAGTCATAGCTACCTCTATTAATCACTATGACTTCATGCAGTCATGTTCTTACATATGATGACGAAATTACTCAATATATATTGTGCAACACACGTGACTTAGATAGAAAAGATTCGTCGCAAATTGTTTTGCTCGTACACAACGACAGAAGAAAATATGAGTGGTGTGATCGTCTTAGAAGATTTACCCAATGAATTATTCATCGAATTTTTTACATATTTAACATCATTTGATATAATTCTCGCTTTTGGAAAGTTAAATCACCGCTTTCAATCGTTAATTATGCAGTACTGCAAAAAATTTGATTTCAAATTCATCAATAAATCCCAATGTGATTCTATCTTTCGCGTGCAAAATACAAACCAATGGACATCATTACGGCTATCTGATGATGATCGAAAGCCATTCTGGATCGATCATCTCATTGAAAATTATATTTCAAAAAAGAACTTTTCTCAATTACAATTTTTGTCTGTGGGAAGCCTAAAAGATAATGTTCGACAATTGTTCTTTTCTATGCTTTCATCACTACCTAATCTTGTTTCTTTATCAGTCGATTCAGTATGTGGAAAAGATATTTTACCATTTGATTTACCAAAACTTCAAAAACTTGTCTTCGGTTCTTGTTTACATATCGATTGGATTCAAGTAGGTGATCGAACATTTAGGTCTTTATCAATCTAGATTTTTATTTAGAACTTTTCTCAACTTGAAACGATTGAATATACAATCGATCATTCCTGTGAGAGTAAAGATAAACTCAACTGGCCACGGACAACTAAGCATCTCAAATTTGTTTTAATGGTTGCAACTGCACATTCCTTAATACTCGACTCTCTCGTTCCTTTATCTCAGTTAACAAAACTAGAAATTTATCAACTGCAATCGCAACATGTACCTGTGTTTGGTCATCGATGGGAAGAACTCGTTCGTTCGTCATGTCCATTATTAGAAATCTTTNTATTTGAAACTGTAATCCAACAATTGCAGAACAATTGTTCTGTCATTCTCATAGTGACGTGTCCATAACCAGAGATCAACGTGTGCTTGTCGTGCTGTTCTTTTGTCTGGAGATGATAATGATAGTAGTTGCCTATTCGGATAATATTCAACAATAAAACCATATTCTTCGAATTTTTCAATGAAGAAGTCTATATCATTTAGTTCCGAATGAATATAATTTGATTCAAATGGCCATTCTATTGATAGATCCACATCATGATCCCATACATTGTATGTCTCATTTCTGAGAACATTCAGTAAGGATTGACAATCAGGCCAATAGGTGATTGACAGATCGTCGAGCATGTTCATGACTTGATGAGTTAGTTTCATGTTTTTCTTCGAGTAGCTTTCAGCAACTGCACAATGACCATGTCGATAATAGAATTCGAAAACGAAAGTAAATAGAATAATCACAAGTAAGAAACATAAGATAGCGTAACGAAGTATTCCAATTGGTTTTTTACATAGAAGAAAAGACGTTCTCTTCTGTGAATAAAATGAAATCAAAGTCGACTTTACATACGCTGATTTCATGGTCATGGAAACTAATCTAAAATATAACTTTAATTTATATTCAAACAAGAAATTGAAAAATATTTCAAGTACACAGATTAAGCACTATCAGACATCGTCTGACTTCAATGTACGGTGCACGCAAGCTTGTTTACTCGATACTGGTTGATAGCAGTCGGTACTTATACACTCTTCGAGCCTATTCTACGTCAGTTTATAGATGTATTCAGCTGCTATTTTCAACAGACGAACTATGATACTGCAAATCTAACAAAACAATAAGCCGAGAAATATCTTAATCCGATACAGTGTGTGTTGTACTACTCAGATCATTGTGGCTCGATCGGTTCCGATCGAAACTTGCTGAATTCTACTGAAACTGACTCAGGTTTAATCGAATCCAATCATCGAAATGATCGACGTAGGTACATACCTTTTTCAAAACGTGGCTATATTAATCGACTGTAAGGGTAGACGGTAATTTATATAATGCAAGGTTTCTTTTGCGACGCCGAGCGAAAAAACGCACCTTCGTCATGGACGGAGATTGTTTTCTTGTCTTGTTTACTTGTTACCGTTTGCTTCAATATAGGAAGAGACGCCTAATGCTCGGTTAAAGTATCTACACCTATCGTTTATTGACGAAGGTGTAACACATGGTACAAAACAACAAATAAATTTGCATTCATATTATAATATAATAGCACTTTTCGTTGGTTTGTTTTACTCTAGTATAAGTTTTTCTTGACAATACTTCAAGATAACAAATTAAATGATCAGTATTTTTTGCGAATGATCAGTTTGATTTGTTGATCAGTAGAAGATTCATTTTTGACGAGGGTGTGATTTAGGTTGTTTCATAGTTTTATGTCCATCATATTATCTTTGGAACCTTACCTAGACTCACTCTCTATCAATATATAGGTAAGTAATCCCTAAGCTCTAGGGGTTATTTCCGTGAAGTGGCAGAGATGTTTATGACGCACTAACGACTGGTAAAAACCTGCTTAAATTGCAAAGATAAGAAGTATATATAACAGTTCTTCAACACAAAATAATATACTGATCAACAAATCAAACTAATCATTCAGTGTAAAATGCATGTAGAATATCCTAGCTCCCGATTCGAGTATTTCCCGCGCCGATTCGCCTGTGCGACCATTCCAAATAGAGTTCAACGAGCTCTACAGCTTTGTGATACAACATTTTTTTATCAGATCCCATCTCCCCACCCAAAAATGCAAAAAACTATCCAAAGTGATGAAAAAAAGAGTTTTTTTCTAATTTTTTTTACAGCGTTTTTCAATGAAATAAACATTAGCGCTAGATGGATCTTGAATAATACTATCGATTTCATATCTCATTGGTCGTTTTCCAAGGTCTTATTACTGAGAAACATGCTAATTACTATTATCTGAACGAAATGCATCGTTTGTCTTATCATTCAGTAGTCTGTTTGTATCACCCGAGAGAGTTGCGAGAATAAAAAATAGTCTCATTTTTACAAAATATTTATTGTTTGAAATGTTTAAAAATTTTAATTATTTTTAGAAATTCTTTTTTTTCTTATTTTTCTCTTCTCTGAAAGAAAGGGTTACCCATGTCGATAGGTACACTATTAGTACGCGTACGAAACGGACGGTACGCATTTCGAGAGCGTACCTCCATCAAGACGTACGCGTACCACAAAGTACATTATTAATGCACTTTCGTAATTTTCTGTTTGGTTAATTTTTCAAACTGGAATCTGTTGCAGTAATATATGACTGAAAATTCTAGATCAATTTCTTTCCTTCATAATTCTTTTTATTGAGAATTTCAGGGTGAGGATGTGGTTTAGGTTGTCTCATAGTTTTATATCCACCATACTATATCTGGAACCTTATCTAGACTCACTCTCTATCAATATATAGGTAAGTAATCCCTAAGCTCTAGGGGTTATTTCCGTGAAGTGGCAGAGATGTTTATGACGCACTAACGATTGGTAAAAACCTGCTTAAATTGCAAAGATAAGAAGTATATATAACAGTTCTTCAACACAAAATAATATACTGATCAACAAATCAAACTGATCATTCGCAAAAAACACTGATAATTTAAATACGACCCATACTTAAAATATCATTGAGTGATAAAATAACTACATTGTCGTTTTTGACTCTGTTTCGCAATGCAATATAGTGTTGACTCACGTTTTGTACATCTGTTGAATACTCTCAGAGCACAAAACCTATATAACTAAGTAACGTTATATGCAATAAGAACAAACCGAGAATGGAAGTTATCTATATTTTCTTCGCTTTTTTACGATTGACTTGCGGGACATCACCAACGTATAGAATTGTCTCTGCAACTGCATGGGTCACAGATCCTATCTCGTTATACCCAGATTTTTCAGCGAGTTTAACACCTCTTACTTTCCAACCATCAATCTTTCAATATTCTTTTCATGGTGCATCTACCGTGTTCACATGTGTAGCACGTAATTGCAGTCGAGTGACAATGACACCAATGCCGGGTCTAAGTGTTGCACAACTAGCGTACGGAGGTGTTTCACCACGCCGTATTCATCAGCAATCACCTACGATTGCCGGTGCTCGCTTTTTCTTATCAATTGGTTATGCAAAACCAAATCGCGACGTAGAGCTTATTGTCTGTGCAGCTGAAGATCTTGATTGTGCAAAGCCTCGAGTGATGAACACAGTTGATAGTCCAGGATTCGGTCAAGGTGGCCTTCGTTTGACATTCGCTACAGCACATGGACTGCCAAGTATGTTAATACCAGAAGCTAGATATGCATCACGTGATAACCGAGTAACCGGATATCATATTGAAACTTGTCAAGATCCATTATGTGCATTACCACGAACTGCTGCATCGTTACCATTTAATTTGACGGGCACTGCTAATTGTTTGGCAACGAGTATTGATGTCGCGATCAATCGACGCGGTTTTCCATCGTGGCTGACTTTGTGTGATGAAGAACTGAACTTGATTCATTGTTTAACTTTGCAATGCAATGAAACACTAGTCAATCAGTTTAAAGTTAATCGTGATTTTGTTTATTTTGTTTACTTAGCTGTGGATTCACATTTTCGATTTACGATTGTTACTACTGGACAAACAGCACAATCTGGTATTTCAGCATCTTTCAAATATGTTTGTTTTGATCTGAAATATTTCTATCTTTTACGTAGATATCACTTATATTCGTTGTGTCGATCCGGATTGTACTGAATCGATTCAATCACAACTAACCATTTCAAATCGACCGTCACCCACTCGCACGCCTATTGGACAAGTTCAAGTTGTTATCAATCCACTTACAGATTTGCCAATATTTCATTTAACAGGTTCCATTTATCCGACCGACGTTCCTGTATATATGTTCGTCGTATGTACGAATATCGAATGCAATATGTCAGAAGCGGTCTATGTTGATTATGGAGCAAAATTCGGTTTGAGTAGAGTTCAAGTAAATGATCTATTTGTCGATGATGAAGGAACGGTGATTGCTAGTGTTCGAACGACATACAAAGCAACTAATGATACAATTAATGCTATCGTGCGAATGGCGCTGTCAAGCGAAGCAGAAGTTGAAAAGTTGACATTTGTTGAACCTGTTGTAATCTGATAGTTTGTGTACCTTTTATTATACCGTCAAGTTTAATAGAAAACGAGTACACTGACAGAAATTAGCACAGAACGAAAAAACAGGAGTGAATTATCTGTATGTTTTATACAGCCAAAGAATCAAAACGTGTTTATTTGTGTTCCGCTCAACGTTTTATCCCACCAACGTTAAATCGAATTCAAAGCACGGTTCTTGCTTTACACCATTGACCGTCTTCCCATCTAACTGATAGCTGCCCAGTTTCTTCTCGCAGTTGGGACACTTCAAGTCGCCACACACGTATGGACCGAATTGTTCAATTATCAATGAAATATACGTTAAATAGGCATGATTCCCATCCTTGTGAATTATATCCTTTTCGGTGAATAAGTTGGTTTGACATTCTTTACATACGTAGAACGGCGGAACAGATTTCTCAGACGGCAGGAGTGCTAAGAACTGTTGTTTTATTTGACGTTTTCTCTCGTAACCATATGTTTCAATGTATTTCAGTCGAAGACATTCAAATTGATGTGCTAGGTAACGTTTATGTTGACGATCAACAGTGTATCCAAGATCGAAGAAGAGTTGAAGTTGACGTTTGAAGCCTACGAAATGAAATACGCATCCGAATTCTTCACTTTTCCACACATACTCAACGTTCGTCAATTCAGACTACTTTCAGCGAAGAAACCTTCTTACCTTCATTGACTAAGATATCTGGTCGCTTTTCTTTCAAATGTTTCTCTGCTTCGTCATAAGTATACTGATACTTTTTCATTAAGTACATTAGGGCAATTGTAGCACTTCGACTTCTCCCTGCGTAACAATGAATTAACACTTGATTCGCGTCATTTTCTTCCAACGCTTGTGTAATAAAATCGTAGCATTGTTCAAATTCACCCAGAAGATCCATGTGAGGTACATCATGAGAATTGATATACAAACGTTTGATTTTGACTGACGCATCGTCTCTTTTGAGTGTTGGTTCGAAATCGAGAACAGTCAAGACATGAGTAATATCTGATGGTAAATTTAGTACTGATTGTAAGTTGCCAAGATAGATTCGATGATCAAATTTATCGGCAGAAAACATATGTTTTGCAGAAAGAACATAATCACGATAGAAAGAAAAAGAAACGTTCACTGCATATCAATAGACAACTATTTTCTCATTCTTCTCTTCAGGCGAAGAAAGATGGTACTGACCGAGTGTATCGTATACGATCAACAGATATTTCCTGTCAGACTGTATCTGCTAATGGAAAGAGAACGAAGCGGCTATGCATTCTATGTATAAGTGATGACCTCATGAGAGGGCATAAGTATGCAGCTATAACGAGAACATTCATCGATGCCTTCGATTCATAAATAGAAGCCATTCGTCCGCTCATGGTAAATTCGTTATTTTGCTCCAACTGGCATATTTTCGAAAACGGCATGGAAGAAAAGAATACGAGACTAGTACTTTCGATATCTGCGCAAGTTTATTAATGTATATTCATTTAACCGTTTGGGGACCGGTAGCATTTTAAAGTGCTATCGAAATCTCATGTGGTCTTATGTGTAAGACCTCGAGCTTGTTTCGTCTCTCTTCAAACTAAACGTTTTTTCAACGTTCGTATGATGATTAGTATTTTCTTTTTTCCTCATGCTCATTTATACTTCACGAATTTTTCTGTACTGTTCTTACACATATATGTGCTGAACTTTTCTATTTTCTTCAACTGATTTTCAATCACGTCATATCGATTCTTGTTTTCGTTTTTAGTTAAACATTTAAAGTCATATATTTAACTGGGAAATTTATAAAATTATTTACATGACAAACATAATAATGATTAGCTCGATTATAAGCAACTCAAACTAAATTTTATCGACATGGTTTTTCATATAGAAATGCTCTTATTAATAATGTTACTTATAATCATATTCTTGTACATAATTATTATGGTACAAAATCAAACACTTGAATACAGAATTCTTCAAATGCAAAACTATTCGGTATTCATTTTATTGATATTACTGAAAAACTAAGAAAATATTCGATTGTCCATCATCAGGAATGTTTACATTTCCAAGTGGAGATTTAATTATTCTGTGTAATTTTCATGATCGTCCTTCAGGAATTACTTCTATTTCTCATCATTTTTCTTAACCATATGACTTGAGAGCTCTGTACGATATTCATCGATTAAATCTTTGTCGCTTATAATTGTAACGGATCTCTTCTTGAGAGTGTGCATCGATGCAGTTCTTCCTCCACTCATGCAGATAAGTAGCAGAAACAACGTTAGAATGCGTTAATCTCTACAATTTTACGAGTGATAGCACATTAAATCGTCGTTTGAATGAAACTTCAACGTGTTTCATGGGAAGTTTTGTCTATCTGGACACTTTTTACATTCATTTTGAAGCATAAATCGATGAGTTCTAATGTCAATGTTTATTTTTATGGAATCGATTCATAAAACAATGTAGCGTCGATCAAAAACTGAAGAAAATTGTCTTTCTCTCTCTCTGGAAGAAAAGTCTGAGTGAAATCAAAGATTTGTGACACTGGATGGCGAGCAGTTGATCCATAGGCCTTATAAGGCATCATTGCTTTTGATATATTCATGGCAGCATCTTTTAAATCGAGTTTATTCTTGAAAGTTAATATCTTCGATCCAAACGCA